>JAGKTI010025642.1:0-13891 GCA_018397915.1 Birgus latro
GTGTGTGTGTGTGTGTGTGTGTGTGTGAGTGTGTGTGTGTGTGTGTGTGTGTGTGTGTGTGTGTGTGTGTGTGTGTGTGTGTGTGTGAAAACCTCAGTTTGGGTGGGAAAAGGCAAAAACTGGATGATGATTATTTTTGTATTATCATTTCAGGTGCGTGGGATGTTCCTTTCCGACCTTCAAACTGCTATAGTGACATGACCCTGGACCGACTTGATGAGCGTATGCCCCTCAGCATGGCCAACCTGGTGGCTCTGGTTGAAAAACTGGAGGGGAAACACACATACATGAACCCTGAGAAGGTGGCGGAGGCATTACTGCTCAGGTGAGACGGGGTGGCAGGCAGGAGTGGGAAGCAGGAAGGTGAGGCAGGCAGTGATGGGAGCAGGTAGGTGAGGCAAGCAAGGGTGGGAGGCAGGCTGAGGTGTGAGGTAGGCACAGAAGGGATGCAAGCAAGAGAGGAGGTGCAGGGGGGGGGAGGTGTGGAACTCTATATAAATCATAAGGAAAGGCTTATGTTTAAAACATACCAACTACACAAATGTCATTAAGCAGACAATTAATTTTTGCTAAGGAATAATCTTCCCCTAGAGTACAAGGAACCATTAAATTTACATTCTGGTCTCCAGCTGTACTGCTGGGTGAAGTGCAAGAAGAGAGAAACAACCTTGCCTAACAGTCCAACAGGCTTGAGAATATGCAAGGGATGATTATGGAAAAAAAGAGGTCATACAGAGAAAGTGAGCCGCCGAAGCCGCTCTATATCAAAAGGTCAGAAATGAGTCATAACTCGGGAACTAGTGGCCCTATTGGACTGAAAAATATTTTATTCTTCAAGTTAGAGCATTTTAGCAGTACCTTGCTCTGACCAAAAATGCGCTACAATGTGTCATTTTTGCTGTGTCACGGTAACAAATGGACAAACCAACAAACATAAAGAAAATGGATCATTATAATACAGATACATTGTACCAGACGAATCTGTGATTTCTTCTTCAATTTTTGGTGACACGTATTTTCTTTTCAGCTTATGCTTTCTGCCAAACGATGATTTGACACAGCTTACGGGGGACTTCGTGGTAATGGAGCTAATGGGGGCTATGCTATCTAAACACTCCAGTTTGAAGTCACTCATAGCTTGAAAGATATTGTCTGGAGGTGGCACATATAAACTTGAAAAAAAAAAAAAAAAGTTCTCACACTGAACGGATTTACTTCACTCATTCTTCGATGGGAAAATAAGTTTGGGAAAATGATAACCATGACAAGAATGATATGATGATGATGATGCACTTGCTGTAGGTTCTAAAGTGGTACAGAATTTCTAACATCAGCTTTGTGTCACCCATATCCTCAGATATCGCTACGATGGGACTACTTTCAATGAACGGATTGGGTCAGGTGGTGGGAGTTTTACTGGAAAGGACCACAATGAAGTAGAGAAGCAGAAAATCATCAGGAAAGTGCTCAGTCCAGAGGAGGAGCTTCAACAAGATACATTTGAACCCCGGGAAGAGGTGAGGCAGGCTGGGTGACATGTGAGACTATGGCGCACAGCAGGACTGCTGAGCCTTAAGGAATTGACTGTCAGGTGTACCCAGAGTCAGAAAATAAAGGGAGGGAGGGGGAAGGAGTGAGTCTGGAGGGCAAAATAATGCACTGGGAGACATTAGCTACAGTCGGTCCTAATTAAAATTCTTTCACTTTGTTTCAACATTAATTTGGTGATGGATGGACACCAATTTTTCACTTAAGTTGTTTGTGATTCATTAGAAAGTTGCTCTGAAGTCAAAAATTAGTGTTTTTTGTACTTTTAACATCTCAATCATGAATCAAAAGCATATCTCCAAGTTGTTTCACTTTAAAAAATTATTTTGGCTTTGTTTCGTTCGTTTCGTTTTTGATGGCTCCAACATGCTTGCATGCGTCGGCCTTGGTCACTTAATGGTGGCTCTCCACGCTGCTCGATCCCTGGCAGCCTCCCTGTTCAATCCCTTAACCCTGAGGTCACACTTAATGACCTCGTCCCATGTCTTTCTCGGTCTACCCCTCCCCCAATATTAACACACCCTCTGCACCCAATTATCATCCTCCATCTTCTCCATGTGTCCAAACCACCTCAGCCTACATCTCCTCATCACAACACCAATACACTCCAGTCCCATCCTACCTCTCAACTCTTCCATCATAAACCTAGCCCCCCCAGGCCTTGCACACAGGGACACACTGCACATTCACCTAATCATTGTCATTTCTGTACGTTTAAGCCTGCGAATATCTTCTTCCTTTACTGTCCAGGTCTCACTACCATACAGCATCACACTCCTAACACATGCTGCATACAAAGACCCCTTAGCACGTAAGGAGAGTCCTCTCAATGTCAGGAGAGGCAACAGCTCCCTGAACTTCTTCCAACAACTTCTCACCCTAGCAACCGAGCTAGCTCCAGCCCCACCTCCGGCACATAACATGTCTCCCAAATAAAAAAACTCTTCCACACACTCAAGAGGCTCACCTGCAAGTTCAAACCTTTCATGCCTAACAATCTGCATCTGCTCTTCCCGACAAGCCGCACACATAAAATCAGCATTATCTCGCAGTCTACCTCTAATACCACTACAACTCTTATGCACCCATTTATCACAAACACTGCACAAGATGGAATTACTTCCCACATCTTTGTGGCAAACTGCACATGGCCACTCTCCCTCTCCTCTGATATTACCACCACCAACCCTACCTATCATCACTTTTGTTTTATCTGCATTTACCCTAAAGCCCTTGTGCCCCATACCATCTCTCCATTTCTTAAATCTTTCCTCCACCTCCTTTTCATTCACCGCAATCAACACCAAATCATCAGCATACAACATCTCCAACGGGAGTCCATCTCTGAAGTCACGTGACAGGGCTTCAGGTACCATGATAAACAACAAGGGACTCAAAACTGACCCCTGATGCACACCAACATTCATGAAAAACTCATCACCCAAAACTCCATTCACTCTTACCTGGGTGCGAGCACCCATGTTCATGGCCATAACCACCCTAACCAGCCACTCTTCCAACCCAAGCTTTCTCATTGCCCACTTCACCACCTCTCTAGGGACTGTCAAAAGCCTTTTCCAAATCAACAAAAACAAAATACAATTCCTTTTTCTTTCCAATACATTTTTCCTGAAGCTGTCGAACAATGAATATGGCATCAGTGGTCCCCCTGCCTAGCATAAACCCAAACTGCATCTCATCAATATTCACCCTTCTCTAATCATACCTTCTAAAACTCTCTCCATTACTTTCATTATCTGATCTAAGAGCTTTATACCTCTGTAATATCCCCTTTCCAGGGCATCACCCTTCCCTTTGTACACATTTACAATTACACTCTTCAGCCAATCATCTGGGACAACACACTCATATACTGTATAATCATATTTATCAGGTCAGTGACTAACCTCACCCCAGTATCTCCTGAGGCCTACAACATTTCAGCAGTCAACCCAGACACACCTGCCGCCTTCCCCACCCGCATCCTGCCTATTGCCTCACTCACAGTAGCAGCGTCAATCAAAGGCCAAGAGCCAAACACTGCATCTGCTGGCTCCAAACCCTCCCTATTCCAATGAAACTCCTCATTCAACAACCGGCTATAATGCTCTCTTCATGCATCTTTAATATCCCCACTGTTCACCACTACCCTTCCTTCATCATTCTTCACACACTGCTCACCTACAATGTCCCGATTATCCCTGTTCACCTGATTTGCCACCCTAAAAATCGTATTTTTCCTTTCCCCATGATTTAGATTATCAAGTATAAGTCTCTGTGACTCAGACTTCGCCCTGTATACCTCTCTTCTAGCCCTATGCTTGGCAGCCAAGTACTCCTCCCTGTTACCATCCTTCTTCCATTCCTGGGAAAGCCTTCTTTTCTCCTTAACTGCGGCTTCTACACCCTCATCCCACCACCAAGTTACTTTATGTCTTGCTGGGCCTCTTTGTCCAACCGCATATTGCATCGGTAACTCTCAAGAGGTTGTTCTTAAGGGCTCTATACTGTTCATTAACACCTCTATCTATGGCTCCCTGTTCAGCCACCACTCTCCTCATCTCACTATAAAAGGCATCCCTTACTGATTGGTTTCCCAGCTTCCATATTTTCCTCCTAGGTACATATGTCCTCCTTCTCATCACTCGTTCTTTAAGCACCATGTCACAAATCAATAGTTTGTGCTGCTGCACACACTCCTTGCTTTCTATAACTTTAACATCCCTCACAAACCTCCTATCAACCCTCCTGACCAGAAAATAATCTATCTGACTGCTATTTCCCCAGGAATCGTACGTAATCAAACGACTCATACTTTTTCTAAAATGTGTTTTGCACACAATCATGTCCATAGCCTCCCCAAACTCGAGTATTCTTTCCTCTTCCGCATTCCTCACACCATATGCACATCCCCCATGGACTCCTTCCTAACCTTGAGCTGCTTCACCCACATGACAATTTAAATCCCCTCCCAGAACCACTACCTCATCATCGCCCATGCCACCCATTTCTCCATAACCAACACACCCACACCCCCATATCCATTAGTTCCCCCCTGCCAAAACAACTTATAGTAGCAATCCTTCCCAACAATCTTTCTGGCTGATCCACCCTGTACCAGACTTCCTGCAAACATGCCACATCCACCCATCTCCTACTGAATGCCTCAACGATTTCCCCCGCTCTTCCTCTCAAACTTCCCACATTCCACGAACCCACTCTAAACCCCCTGGGTGATTTACTGTTCTCAGGCTTGCTTTGATTCTTATATTTGTAAGTCATAGTTGGTAAGATAAAAGGGGGAGTAAACATTTCACAGGCCCTTCCCATTGCACAGTCCTAGGTCCAGGCAATGGATCTGGGACCCCTTGCCCACCAGCTTACCAGTGACTGTGGTAGTGGCCTCAGAGCACCCTGCCAGGACAGCTGCAGGGATACCCTCCAAGCGCACCTTGGCAATGCAACTGTCCCACCATTATACACCCACTGACAGGGCAGCCTCCTGGGGCTCTACTCCCAGGTTTGGGCCCCTCTCTATTGGGCGGAAGCGGCAGCCTGGAAACCGCAATGCCCTGTACCCTCTAGCACAGGTTCGAGCCCCATCTCGCAACGGACCCATGATCTATACCGGCGGAACCCCCGTCACACCTCCCCCCAAAAGTCTGCCACTAGGTAGCAGGGGCAAAGTTTTCTGGCTGCATGCCCTTGCTGGCGTCAACCCCTGTAACGTAGTGGGATACGTTGTGTGATATGTAAAGCGCACGTGGTGTAGTGCATAAGATAGTTAGAGGAAATGTTTGGGAGAGTAAGCTGGTCTACTCTCCATGTTACTGTCACACTGAAAAGGTCAGCAAAGGGGCTAAACACATGAAATAAAGACGGACTGAAGCTGGGAGAGAAAGACATTTAACATCTTCGGACAGAGCATGTAATTTCTATTTCATTCTTTCTCTAGCCACTCTACACTCCAGTTCCTGTATACAGTCTACATGCATTTAGTCAAATGCCTTAATTCTGGAGGGGGTGATGAATAAACCACCCCTGCATTCCCCTGTCCTCTACCACCAGACTATCTTCTCTTCATCTCATACCATCATCATCATTCATGTACCTCTCCACATCCCTCCACCTCAGCCTCCCTCTTACCCTTTCTCTGTCCATCTTACTCACATAAACTCTGCATTCATTCCACATGCCAAGAGCATCTCTCCTTATTCTCACATCAAAGTATTGTAATATAAATTAAAAACATTAATGCCCTGAGAGAGTTTAATAATTATTTTTAAAATAAACTGTTTAGTTCCCATCTTTTTTTTCTTCTGTCTACAGCCAGGTACCATAATCTCACAGACGGTGGCCATGAACAAACTGCCTCCACACTGCCCTATTCTGTCATCAGGTTGTCCTATCTCCATATACCCCTCCACCTCACTCATATATACTCTCCTCAATCAATCTCTCTACATTGCCACACCATCTGAGTGCCAAACTTCTAACACTTTCCAGCACATTCACTGAATCACACCACCACAATGCTCCCACACATCAGGATTTGTATGTCTGTCTTTCTCTCCATGTGACTCCACAAGCTCCTCTCTTGTAACACTTTTCCATCCTCTCACACATGGTTTGTGTCCTTCTAACAAACCCCAAGCTTTACATCCATGGCTTAGTGTGGGGATCAAAATATCATAATGCACATGGCTTGTGTCCTTCTAACAAACCCCAAGCTTTACATCCACGGCTTAGTGTGGGGATCAAAATATCATAATGCAATGACTTTTATAGAGCTTAAATATACATATATTTTTTGCCATTTAAATTTCATATGTTTTTGGTAAATAAAAAATTAGTATATACATCAGCCAGCAAATACAGACTGTTAACTGCCTTCTTCATGATCAGTGCTGAAAAACTAACTTTGACTTCCTCTTTACTGTCTAGTCCTTCCTGGCAATATACTGGTTAGAGCATCCCAGTCAGAGTAATGGCCCTACTCACATGCATGGGTTCAATCCCCCAAGAGGTGACTAGGTGTATTTCTATATGTAATACTACTAAGGGAAGCAGGATGGTATCTACCTTTAAAGATACTGGATACTGGGAACCCATCCTCAGGTACCTTTATCCTGAAGATGAGATTATTTATAACCATTTTTACTTTCCAGATATTCACCAATAAAACTGCTAATGATGCCCCTCCCATTCTTTTTGGAAGTTACCAGTACTAACTTATTTAATCCTCTTATCCACAGTGTTCAATGCACTTCATGCTGTCCCACAGTGTAGACCTCTACCCATTTAATGGCATTGATGAGAAGTGGGATGCACAAGGATATCGCACTCGCAGGTCTGCTGGTAGTGTTGACCCTTCTGGCCAGTGAGTCTTGTGTGGGATGTCTTTTGTCTTTGGAGGGCAAGTGACACATGGGGATGTAGCAGTAAAACGTTTGGGGAATAATTCTCGTCGGCTAAGGATGCTCCCTAGCACCTCTACCAATTTTATGTTTTTCTAGCTAATGAATCTTTTCTACATATTATTTTTATTCCATTGGCCAATGTCAAAAAGGCATAAATACACAAGAAAACAGTAATGTGTGATATACAAAATAAATCTCAAAGAATGAGGAGCCAAAGACTGCCTAAGCCGACAAGAATACAGGCTCTGGTACCACTGCGGGAATGTACGGATGGTCAATATTTTATGAGTTATGTACAGGTGTTGTGGAAATATGGTGATACAGAAATAACAAGAAACTGGGAGAAAGGTAAGTAACAGGTGGATGGTTATATCATCCTTGAGAAGAACTGCCATGGCAGTGGCATGGGTTCAAAATGCCCAGTAGCTGGCCCAATGCATCACTTCCAGCTGGGGGATTCTACTATATTTACAGCACCAAATTCCGGGGTGAGACTTCTAAACATGTATGCCTGGTACCAATTGTACACACTACAACTTGCTCCCTGGGGTAGGCTGGAATCAATAATTTTGGGTGGCAGCTTGAGCAGCAGCTGGCCTAGAAGTACAATAATACCTCGATTGCGACACCCATAGATACGATACCCCGGCTTAATGATAAGGGAAGAAATACCACCATATCCTGCCTAATGATGGCCAAACCCCGATTTAATGTTTTTTTTTTTTTTTTTTTTTACCGATTTTGATATTTTAGACTAAAATTGTGTTTAGGTTTATTTATAAACAGTTTTTCGACTTAGATTTATGTGTTTTAGCCATAGGTGGGGTGAACCTTGTCATTTAGGGGTACAGTTCACTAAGTTTGATTTTTTCCAGACTTATATCTGACAATTTTCAGATTTTATTTGTTGGTTTTACTGAGTTATTTACAAGTGCTGGGATTAGGTGAGCTTCTTTTACAGCTGTTAGGCCATTTAGATTGGTTTTAAACTTGTTTTTGGGCTCATCTGGGTGGGTTTTGGACTTAGTTGGGGGGGGAACCAAGGCTGAAAAAAACATCCCATTACTTTACATGTTAAAATTACCACGATATACGATACCCCGCCTAACGATGGGTTTTTACCTGAATTACATTACATCGTTAAACCGGGGTATACTTTTGCTCGTAAAACTTCAAATTCAAACCCAACACCTAGGTAATGGTTGGCAGAAGCTATGAATACTGTACAACCATTTAAAAATTTACCTACAGAAGCTGCTGGTTGCTAGTTGCCATGTTATACATACATACATCTATCTATCTATCTATCTATTGCCAGACGCCATAATCCCATAAGGGGTGGCCATTTGACTCTCAGTTATTTGTTTTACAGGGAGGGGCACTAACCCTCCACCAACCCACTTGTTGACACGTAGGGAGCACGTATGGTTTAGTTATATGGTTACCACCCAGCGTTGTAAATGGTTTCTTGGTTTACAGGAAACCATTTGGCTTGTCACTCAATGTAAAGCCACCTGTAAAGGAAAGAAAAGCAATAAGAAGTGACAGGAAAGATGGAAGAAATAGGAAGAGAGGAGGGCAGGCTCAGAAAGAGAATGATAAAGGCTAAGGAAGAAGTAGGCAGCACTACACCAAATGAGTACATACACATATTATATAAAGTGTTAACACATGATACAGGTTCTGTCAAGGGATGCCTCCACATTGTGGCACCAATATAATGGGAGATCTACCTGGTTATACAAACATCTCTCAATCCCCTCCCTACCTCCAGTAAGGGGGATAATGGACTGTAGAATAAGGGGAACTCTGGCCTGCAGCTCACCAGGTTCACATTTATGAGCCTGGGGCTACTACTACCAGTTACAAATGCATGCACAGCCAAAGCTTTCAAAAACTTAATGAGACAGTTTTTACAAATTTTTACAGCTATTACAGCACAGTACAATGTACAGTAGTATCCAAAATTGATCAGTCTAAATGTACATGTGGTAATCCTACAGTTTCTTTATGGGGTCAACATTACTGATTTTTTTGTCTTTCTTTGCTGCTACTGGTGTTCCCTTGTGCTTGATACAATTTTTGGCATACTGAGAATAATGTTAATAATGTATTAAGCTAAGTTCTTTGGTATAATGCTTTGTCAGAATCTAATAGTTGGGGGTGGGTTTGCAGGAGGTATGAGAGACAAGTTCTAGAGTGGTCTGGTCCTACATTCATTTTCCCCATAAACACAGTCTGTCTTATAAGCAAGGTTTCTCCCAATCCCTGAGAGTGCCTTGCAGGCTGTGTGTGTGTGTGTGTGTGTGTGTGTGTGTGTGTGTGTGTGTGTGTGTGTGTGTGTGTAACTCACCCACCGGCTCGGTCACGATCACTTGATGGCAGTAATCGTCAGCTTTTACCCTCCCGGAAGGGAGCTGAGAGCTCATATAGTCTGATCTATGGGCACACACACACACCCATCCCCTTGCTCAAGGGGGACAGTAACCACCCACTTCGTCAGTGAAACTTTTCGCAACCTGAGCGAGGCGCGAACTTCCGTCTACCAGATGGCAAGTGAGAACGCTACCACTGCGCCAGCGAGCGGTGTGTGTGTGTGTGTGTGTGTGTGTGTGTGTGTGTGTGTATTTACCAAGTTGTGATATACAAGAAATGAGCTAAGCTTGTTGGGTCCCACCTCCGTGCCTCAGCAAGTCAAAATCTGCTTTGAACTCGTTTAAGTTTTTGGACTAGACGATCTCTTTGTCCAGGCTATTCCACAGGTCAATACATCTATATGGCAAACTGTATTTATATCCTTCAAGCAACTTGTTTTTTCAATTTCTTTCCATGTCCCCTTGCTACTCTCTCATCCCATACAAACAGAGCTTCTCTATTAATTTTGCTTACTCCCATCATAGCCCTGAGCACTGCAATGTCAACCCTCTCTCTTCTTTCTTCTAAGAAAGGCAGACCTAGCATTTCTAGTCTTTCCTTGTATGATACATCTGTCAGGCTAGGGACCATCTTGGTTGCTGTTCTTTGTATTCTCTCGAACTTGTTTATATCTTTCTTTTCATGTGGGGACCAAACCACTGCTGCATATCCAATCTGGGGTGGATCATAGCCACTATCAATTTTTTCATCATCTCATCCATGTTCTGAAATGTCACTCTTATGTTTGTCAGGAGCTTATATGTATGTCTAACAATCTTGTTAATGTGCTTTTCAGGTGACAAATTATCCTGGACCAACACTCCCATGTCCTTCTCTTCTCTTGCTTTTGTGATGGTTTATTACCCACCAAATAATTCAGTGATGGCCTCTTGGTACTTTTACCCATTTCCAGTATTTAACATTTTTTTTTTTTTTTTTTTTGCATTAACTTTCATTTCCATGATCCAGCTCCAATCATGGATCTTATCCAGATCTTCCTGCAGCATTTTACAACCCTCTTCAACTTCTACTCTCCTCATGATCTTTGCATCACTTGCAAACAGACTTACGTAACTCTTCATTCCATCCATTGTATCATTTTAAAATCAGGAACATTACGGATGCTAGCACCGAACCCAGCTGGACTCCGCTTGTTACATCCCTCCACCCTGTCCTTTATTACTGTCCTCATCTGTCTGTCTCTCATAAAGTCTCTCATCCACTCCAAGAGGTTCCCCCTCAGCCCTCCTTTGTACTCCAATTTCCACATTAGTCGCTTATGGGGTACCTTGTCAAAGGCTTTCTCCAGATCTAAACACTGTACACACGATCCACTCAATTCTCTCTCCTGCAGCATGTCAATCGCTCTTGAGTAGAAGCTCAGCATATTAGTGCCACATGACCTCCCAGTTCTGAATCCAAACTGACTTTCTGCAAATATGTCCATCTCCTCCAGATATTTATCCATCTGCCTTTCAGGATTCTCTCACACAATTTTGCAACCATGCTGGTCAGGGACACTACTCTATAATTCAGGGAATCTTCCTTATTCCCTCCCTTGTAAACTGGTACCACATTGGTCCTCTCCCATTCCCGAGGCACTTCCCCATCTTCCAGAAAACACATAATTAAACCATAAGTCTTATCTGCCAGTTGTTCTCTGCATTCCTTTAGTACCCAATTAGAGATTCCATCAGGTCCTAGGGCCTTCCTTACATCCTGAGTTTCCAGAAATTTATACACTTCCTGCACTTCCACTTATCTTGTAACACTGCATTTCTAGTCACTCCTTCCCCTTCCACAAAATCACTTTCTTTAGTGAAAACCGATTGGAAGCATCTATTCATTATTTCGGCTTGCATTACTGCATCTTTAAGGACCTTTCCTTCTACTCTCAGATTACTGATTCCTTCCATTTGTTTCAATCTGCCATTAACAAACCTATATAAAAATTTAGGTTCTTCCTTACATTTGTCAAATATACCTTTATCAAAGTTTCTTTCTTCCTCTCTATGTATTCTTGTAGACACATTTCCAGTTCTTCTATATTCTTCCTTTGTTCTATTGTTACCTCTCTTTCTCCATTTGTTCCATGCCACATCCCTTTCTTTTTTTTGCTATCATACACCTTTTGTTGAATCAGTCATTCCAGTTCTCTTTCCCACTTACTCTTGGCACAAAGCTAAGCTTTCACACCCATATTATACGTGTCAAGAAAGATATCCCATTTCTGTAACTCTCTTGTTTCTCTGAATTCTCTCCAATCCCTGTTTTCAAAAAATTTCCTCAATCTTGTAAAATCTGCTTTACCATAGTCGTACCTTCCATGCCTGTACAGTTCATCTCTTGGCACCACAATCCCTTCTATCATTTGAAACTCAATCACTACATGATCACTTTTTCCTATTGGACAGAGATATGTTAGAGATTCAATTACATCAGGTTCTTTGGTTAGCAGTAAATCTAGTCCTGCTGGTGAGTCATCACCTCTAAACCTGGTCTTTTCACTGACCCACTCAGTCATTACATTATTCACTGTTATATTTAACAGTATACTGCCCCATGAATCTTCACTACCTCCTGAGCCCCACTCCTCCCAGTTCACATCTTTACAATTAAAATCACCCATCAGAATTACGTTGTTGCTTTTCTCAATCACTTTCTGTAGGTATCTAACCATGTCCGATAACATATCCTGGTATTCATCCTCATTCCATGCCCTTGTCTTAGAAGGAACACATACTACTGCGATGTCTCTCTTGCCTTTCCCTCTGGTTCCTAGTTTCATATTTATCGCTTTACCCATACCTTCTCCCAGTTTCACATTATCCACATTTAACATGTTCTTCACTGCTATCATCATTCTTCCCATTTCTTTTTTTCTATCCCTTCTCCATAGTTTGTACTTCCCACCTCCTATTTGGATTTCAGTATCTTCTCTTAGCTTGGTCTTTACAAAGCATATACAGTACATTGAAAGTTCTGTAATGCAAACTGCACGGGACTGAGGGTCTTTCGGACTATTGGGAGGGCCCTCTGATAACATTAGACACACTGTTCATGATCATTAATTAAACACTTTAAATGATAAGGGTTACTGTTTTCCTCGCCGGACATGCATAGAAGTGTTGATGACTAGTTGCAGGCAGGTACATCCAAGGCCAGAGCAAGTTCTAGCCAGACAAATCCTTAGATAAAGCCCAGAAAAAAAAAAAAAAAAAAAAAAAAAAGAAAAAAAAAACCAAAAAAAAAAAAAAAAAAAAAAAAAAAAGGACCAGAAAATTTCAAAAAATCTCACCTTGAAAAATTTGGAGTATTGGGATTTTTGGGTAAGAGTGAAAGTTGGACTACAAATGTGGGCAATTGTGTGTGTGTTTATGCGCCAAAGCAAGATCGTGTAAGTAGAGTGAGAGAAGAGTTCTAGACAAATGTGGAAGCCTGCTTGGAAAAGTTTGAAAGGAATGAAAGAGTGTTTCTGATTGTAGATATGAATGGAAAAGTAGGGAATGAGAAGGTGGATGGAGTGGTTGGTGACCGGGGTGTGCCTGCAGAGATGGATGAGAATGGCAGTGCTTTAGTGGACATTTGCTGGGAGGGGGTTGTGTTATCTAATACCCTCTTCAGGCACAAAATGATCCATAGGTATACAAGGCGAGTGGTAAGAAGGGTGGACGGTGGAATATGAATGGAAAAGTAGGGAATGAGAAGGTGGATGGAGTGGTTGGTGACCGGGGTGTGCCTGCAGAGATGGATGAGAATGGCAGTGCTTTAGTGGACATTTGCTGGGAGGGGGTTGTGTTATCTAATACCCTCTTCAGGCACAAAATGATCCATAGGTATACAAGGCGAGTGGTAAGAAGGGTGGACGGTGGAATGAACGAACAGAAGGCAATGATTGACTATGTGTGTGTATGTGTCGATGAAAGGATGAGAGGATGTGTAATGGATGCAAGAGTATATAGAGGTTGGGGGAGTGGACTTTCTGACCACCACTTGGTGGTGGCCAGAATCAGAATCCAAACAAGATGGAGGAAGAGAAGAAGGGAAGGACAGGTGGAAGTATTTCTTACAAGGAGGGTAGAAAAGCTACAAGAGGATGGAATAAAAGCTGAATACAAAAGGGAAGTGGAGGAAAATTGGGTAAATATAGATTGCAGCAAGTGGGGGAGGTGGAAGATGTGTGCAAAATATTTACAGAAGAAATCTATGCAGCATGTGAGGTGGTGTGTGGGGTGAAAAGAAGACGCAAGGGGGTTCAGGGAACAGCATGGTGGACTGAAGAGGTGAGAGAGGCTGTGGCACAAAAGAAGAAAGCATATAATGAGTGGTTGAGGAACAGGGCCGTCGAAGAAGCTGAGAGACGGACGAGAGAGTTATATGTAGAGAGGAGGAGAGAGGTAATAAGTGGTTGAGGAACAGGGCCGTCGAAGAAGCTGAGAGACGGACGAGAGAGTTATATGTAGAGAGGAGGAGAGAGGTGAAAAGATTAGTAAGAGAGAGTAAGAAGA
>JAGKTI010025643.1:0-12500 GCA_018397915.1 Birgus latro
CGGTTGTTTGAACGAGGCAAGAGGATAAAAAGCAGTAGACTGCAGCACCAGTTGAGCAGGGCAGTACTCCCAAGGTGGATGGAAAGCTAATGACAGGGAGAGCTGGAGCTCCCGTTTCATCAGCCCTCACGACTAGTTCCTGACCATCCCCCTTTGCTGATCTGTTTCAGTGTTTCAGTTACACAGAGAGTAGGCCAGCATGCTCTCTAATACAAGTTTCTCTAACTCTCAACATCAATCTACATGCATAGTACACACAACACTACCTTTTCAAAATTAAAGAAAAATCGCATACCATAACAATGCCTCAGAGTCCCCAGGGAAGGGGGACCTTAAATGCCCCCACCATTTGCCCCTCTCCCAGTGATGACTCAATATGCTTGGAACCACTGTCTGACTCACTTCTGCTTCATTTCTGCAACATTTACAGCCGTTCCTCTAACTTTCTCTCTGTCGAACACCACCTCTCCACCTTTGAACCTCACCTTCTCTTCATAATAGAGACTCAGCTGTCTGAGGCAACTGACAGCAAACCTTTTTCTGTATCCTCTTACTCTCTCTATACTCATTTCAAAGCCAAAGGTGGCTCTCGCATTCCTGACCTTGATTCTTCTGAATTCTCTACTCTCAGGCTTTGGCCCTCCTTTCATTCTCTGACTAAATACGCTGTTTACTTATCTTCTAATTCTACTATCAGGAAATCTTCGACTATCTTACTTTTACGATGGAATACATTCTATCCATCTCTCCTTTCTCTGAAATCTCCATTCCAAGAGATTTTAATGTTCACCACCACCTTTGGCTCTCCTCTTCTTTCACTGATCCACATGGTGAACAGGCCTACATCTTTTCTATCCTTAACCCTTTCGTGCAGGATGACGCATTAGGCGTCATTTTGGTCTTTCGGCGAAAATCCACGATGACGACAAACGTGTCATATAGGGCTAAAAAATTATGCCAAAAATTAAGTTTTGGGGCAATCAACGTCATTTTTAGAGGCGACATAGCTTTCCCGGCTCTCGTCAAAAGTAATGAGTTGGCAACTCTGGGACCTGCGACAGGCAATAGTGCTGCCAGGTTTATTAGTAGCGCAGCGGCTGTCACGGTAGAGGGTAGCACGCAGCTCTGTCCCTTTAAACCCCCTCTATTTCCCCCATCCCAGGCACGCACGGTCGTCCACCATACAAATAGTGCCTGTTTCGACTTTTTGGACATTATTATGATTAGATTTAGTGTTTGCATTAGGAAAATAGGTGCTTGTAATTAGTTCCTGGTGGTTATCAGCCGTTGGCCCAATGAAGATTTTCACCGTATCCCTACAACAACCCTTCCTCAGCCCTGCACCAAATGTGAGTATTCAGCCATTGATATAGTGACAGTGATTCAGGTGACTATAGTGTGCAATAGCTAGTGAGCAAGGAAATGGTGAAATATGCAGCAGCTTTATATTGGGGGAGGTGGGAAACCACCTTACGACACGGCATCAAGGTGTATATGAAATCATTGTTTTATGCTGCTATATGTGTGTTAGTGCTATTGTGCAATAAAAAGTAAAGTGCAACGAGTGTACATGATAAAATATTGGCCAGGGCATAAGTCATGTACGCTGTACAGTCACGGCACGCTGTTGCCCTGATGGGGTGAAAATAGAGGAGGTTTAGGGCTATTCTATTTTATTATAAAATTATTCCTTATGCTTCTTGTGTGGTATAAAGTATGAGTGTTATAGTGATATGTTCAGTGTATGTTTGTGTGGAACAATGTAAACACTTCACCACGTGCCCGTCAGAAAATAGCATATGTGATACCTGAGTTATTGACAGGTGACCTACAGAGCACATTCATGCAGTGTTGTGATGAACTGTAGTGTGCAATAGATTTCGTAATGTGTAATGTTGAAAGAGAAAGAGTGAAGCACGTGCTCGTAAGAAAAACATCGTCACCTAAACACGTGAGTTTAGTGCAAATGTAGTGAAATCAACCGTGAACTATGTAACACCTGCATGTAGTTTTAGTGGTGAAATATACTATGTTTGTAAAAAATGATAGATTTTGTAATGTGGAGAGAGAAAGAGTGAACCACGTGCTCATAAGAAAGACATTGTCTGCTTACACCTGACCTACCTCAAAGGTTGCGAAATCCAACGTGAGATACGGAACACCTGCATGTACTTTTAGTGGTGAAATATACTGTGTTTGTCATAAATGATAGATTTTGTAATGTGTAATGTGGAAAGAGAAAGAGCGAACCACATGGTCGTAAGAAAAACATTGTCACCTAAACACCTGAGTTTAGCACAAAGGTAGAGAAAACAAACGTGATCTATGTAACACCTGCATGTACTTTTAGTGGTGAAATATACTGTGTTTGTCATAAAATAATAGATTTTTTAATGTGTAGTGTGGAAAGAGAAAGAGTGAACCACGTGTTCGTAAAAAAGACGTCGTCTGCTTAGACCTGACCTACCTCAAAGGTTGCGAAATCCAACATGAGATCCGGAACACCTGCATGTGCTTTTAGCGGTGAAATATACTGTGTTTCTCATAAACTGAAAGGTTTGTTACGTGTACTGTAAAAATAAAATGAAAGTGACCCACGTGCTCGTAGGACAGATGTCGGCTCGTACACCTGAGTAAGCGGGAAGGTAGTTAAATGCCACCTGACATACGGAGCACGTGCATGTATTTTTGTGGTGAAGTGTTTCTCATACACTGATAGATTTGGCTATGTCTCATGTGAGAAAAATGCAAATAAAAAAGAGTAAACAGTGCAGTGTGTTCTTGTAAGGTTAGTCACGTGTCGTACACCTGAATAAGAGGGAAGGTAGCGAAATGACACGTGACACATACGGACCGTGTGCATGTACTTTTGTGGTGAAATGTTCTGTTTTTCTCATAAAGTGATGGATTTGGCTATGTCTCATGTGAAAAAAAAAAAAATCAGTAAATAGTGCAGTGTGTTTTCATAAGGGAACTGTCGTGTCCTACACCTGAGTTAGCGGGAAGGTAGCGCTACCTGTCAAGCACCTACGAATTTGTAACGAGCATGCGGTGCGCTGTTTTCGTGTTGTTTACGTTTTTTTTTCTTCATGAGACATAACTATATTTATCAGTGTATGAGAAATACTTCACCACTGAGGTACATGCACGTGGCCCTAATGTCAGGTAGCATTTCGCTACCTTCGCGCTAAGTCAGGTGTACATGTGATTTCCCTTATGAGAACACATTTCACTGTTTACGTGTTTTTTTTTTTCATGAGACAGAACCAAATTTATCAGTGTATGAGAAACACTTAGCCAATGAGGTACAAGTATGTCGCCCGTATATCACGTATAATTTCGCTACGTTCGCGATAAGTCAGGTGTACGACATGTGATATCCCTTTCGAGAACACGCTGCACTGTTTACGTGTTTTTTTAAACGATTTTTTTTTATGAGATATAACCAAATTTATCAGTGTATGAGAAACACTTCACTGAGGTACATGCATGTGGCCCGTATGCCACGTAGCATTTCGCTACCTTTGCAGTAAGCCAGGTGTACGAGACGTGATTTCCCTTACGACAACATGCTGCACAGTTTATTTATTTACTTATTTTTTAGACGCACGTGGCCTGTATGTCACGTAGGTGGCTCCTACCTGTGTGGTAAGTCAGGTGTAGCAGACGATGTTTTTCAAGGACATAAACGTATATCATGATTCCTTGCGTTGTGACAGTGTTGAGGAAAGTTCTTGGCTGGCTGTGAATACAATATCTTGATTGCTTTCTTTCAGCTCACAACCCTAGGCACGGCTTATCATTCTCTAGTTGGCTTGCAATGAAGAAAATCTTTTGCTAAGCAAAGATGAAACAGGGTTTGGCACCAGAAGAGTGGGCAAGACTCCACGAGGAGATCCAGTCGGATAGTGACAGTGAGAGCGACCACTCTGGTGCGGAGGAGGAGGAGTTGACACCCTCCTGCCAAGAAATGGAGCTGCCCCACTGCCTTCCACCACAGGAGGCATCACCACCACAAGTGGCCGGCACCACTGCAGCACCCTCCCCACCGCTAGGACCTGCCGGTCCCACCGCTGTCATAGTCCCCTCTCCATCTCCAGGCCCCTTTGCCCCCTTGGCCGAGCCAGTGTCACCGGAAGCTGGGCCATCATATGTGAGCATTTTTTTTTTTTTTTATGTGTTAGACTCTGGGTATAGGCTTCACACCCTGCTGTGCAGGATGCTACTGTGACATCCTCGATGGCCAGGCGAAGGAGAATGGTGCCCCCAGAGCCCTCTGTCTCATCCTCGTCCTCGTCTGAGCCATCCCCTCCTAGACGAGGGCACCGTGGTCCACTGCCTGGACACGGGGGATGTCCAAGGGGTGGGAGGGTAGGACGAATAGTGTCGGCATGTTGACCCGCTGCCTCCGCCGCCACTGCCATTGAAGAGGATCCCGGGTGGAGCAGTGGCCAATCGCACCGAACCAAGGGCCATTCACTGGCTACCCAGGGATCATGGTGAATATCTTAACAAATCTGCTGCAGTTTTTCCAGCTCTTCTTCCCGTGTGAGTTGTTGTCATATCTCACCATGGAAACCAACTGGTATGCCACATTCCTGGGGACTCAGCTGGATGCCTGGTTCATCTGTAATGAAGAGGAGATGGCCAAGTTCCTGGGGTTATATCTCTTCATGGGAGTCGTACACATGCCGACCATCAGGCACTACTGGAGGACAAATGAGCTGCACGACTATCCAAGGTTCAGGCGAGTGAATAGATGGAATGCACTTCACTGCAATCCTCCGGCAGTTCCACTGCTTCAACTCGCTCGCCATACCCCAGGACAACCAAGATCGGCTCATCCGCGTTCGCACGGTCTTTGAGTAGTACCTCCTTCAGCATTCCAGTCAAAGTACCAACCCGAGAAGCATCTTAGCCTGGATGAGGGCTCTCTGGGGTGGAAGGGCAGGCTGTCCTTCTGCACCTACAACTCCCAGAAGCCCGTCAAGCGCGCCATCAAGCTTTATATGTTGGTTGAGGCGACCTCAGGCTACATCTGGAACTTCGAGGTCTACATGGGGGTGCAGCGGACCCTCAAGAACACCATGTTAGGCCTTGTGGAACCGCTGAAGGACTAGGGCTACAAGTTGTTCATGGACAACTACTACAATTCTGTAGCCCTGTGCGAACACCTCTTCGCTGCAGGCAAGTACTTGGGTGGGACAGTACGGCTGCCTAGAGGAACACCATGCCAGCTGCAGGCCATTGCCAGGGCTAAGAGCCTGCCTAAGAGGGGCACGGCATACAGGCACAAGGATAACGTCCTCGTCCTGCTGTGGAGGGACAAGCGCATTGTGAGCATGGTGTCCACCTTCAACAGCCCCGACACCATTCCAAAGAGGGTTTGAGGAAAGGTGCGGGGTAATAAAGGGAGGACAACCTATGTGGAGAAGGTAGTTCAGAAGGCCGTCGTTGTGGAGGACTACAACAGGTACATGTTCGCCCATCCAAGGGCGAACCGTCAAGTGGACGAAGAAGATCACTTTCTACTTCATCTACATGGCACTCTTCAACGCGTTCGCCTTGTACAAAAAGTACAGACGCACACAGTAACTCTCCTTGAATTTGTGGAGCAGATCATCTACAATGTCTTGCATTTCCAGGAAGAGGACTGGCCCACATCTGGAAATGTAATCCACCACGCCCCAGACCTACCTACCCAACGGCCAACACTACCAGGACCTGGTACCCAGCGGGCACAGGCACCAGCACCAGATGGGTCCTGCCACCACCAGCATAAGCACCGCCTGCAGGAGGACCACCACCGGTGCCTTCACCAGCACCAGCACCGCCTGCAGGAGGACCACCACCAGTGCCAGCACCAGCACTGCCTGCAGGAGGACCATCACTGGTGCCAGCACCAGCACTGCCTGCAGGAGGACCACCACCGGTGCCAGCACCAGTACAAGCACTGCCTGCAGCAGGGTCATCAGCGGTGCCAGCACCGCCACCACATCCAGTTGCTGGTCCATCGTGAGAACCCGTGCCTGGGCCTGCAGCTGCCACTCCCGCAAGACAGGACCAAGGAGGAGCACGAGGACATCCAAGCAAGCGTCGTCAGGTGATAGACGACGATGTAATGTTGGATCACACCTTGGGCCACCACCGGCCGAGGATCCCCCACGGGAAAAGGCTCAGGTGTACCTTGTGCTTCAAGTTGAGGGTGAGGAAGGACACAAGGAAAATATGTCCAGTACGTGATGTGCCGCTTTGCATGAGTGACTATTTCGATCAGTTCCATGCCGAGCGAGACCTTCACTAGTGGAGCACACACACATACAGATACACACACACACACACACACACACACACACACACACTCACTCACACACACACAAAATCGAACTCCTCACCTCCAAATGCAGCTGGTCCTGCAGGAAGAGCATCGCCACTGGAGAAGCAAGTGATTTTCCTTATTTATGTATTTATTTAGCTATCTTTTTGTCGCTATATTTACATCTACATATACTGTATATAGCTGTCTTTTTACATAAAAACCAGTGACAGGGAAATATGTACAGCTTCAGTTTCAGTAGCTAGCAACTGATTTAGTGCTCATGTGTGGTTTCTGAGATGAAAAAAAAAACAGTAATTTCATAATAGTTGTTGGAATAAAACCAAAAAAGCACACCTAGCAATCACAAAAATGATCGCGCGCTGAGAAAATAACGTACGTGAACGCGTCTGACGGCGGCTCCGCGCGTGGGTGGGTACACCCTAGTTTTTTCCATTTTTCTCGATAACTCTGGGGCGAAGGAGAACCATAAGGGCCTCAAATGAAAGCCATTGAAATTCTTCATTCGATGATAAAAAGAAATAACACTGCTAGAAAAGGTTTTTGCTAGAGCTCCCCAAATAAAAAATCTGTCGTCTGTCGGAAGTTGATGTTACTTTCTCCTTATTACTCGAAAATCATACCTCGTATCAAATTCCAAACTATCCCATTCGAAAGCTAATAAAATTTTCTTTCTATTGATGGTATAACATGTATCGATAGGTTAGTAAACATTCGAGTTATGATGTTGGGAAGTGAGATGAATATTCCCGAATGTTTATTCACACCGCCATAACGTACCGTATAGTGTTTTTTTTTTCTTGTTTACCATGTAGAACTAACATCGACGAATAGGAATATATAGGTTTTGTGGCAAAATAAATATGTTTGGGTGGTGAAAATAAGCCGAGAATACACGATTTTGGTGCACGCGGAGGGCGGCGGGGGGTGGATGGGGAGAGGGTAATGTGTGGTGGAACACAAAACTTACTAAATCTTACCAACCGCGAAAAGGTTAATGACCTAGAGCAGCTTGTACAGCACCCAACCCTTATTTCTGACTGCCTTGGAGAGAGCTCCAACATACTTGACTTCTTCCTTACAACTAAACCTTCTGCTTACGCTGTTAATCTTTTCTCACCGTTGGGCCCCTTCTATCATAATCTTATTACATTAACCTGTCCTATCGCTCCGGTACGGCCTGTGGACCCTCAAAAGAAACGTCGTCTGTGGAACTTTTGGAGCTGTGGATTGGGAGGCCCTCAGGCAATACTTCTTTGATTTTCCCTGGAATAATTATTGTTTCCATGGCCAGGAGCCATCTGAGTGTGCCTTGCGCATAATCGAGGTTATTATCTCGGGCATGGAAGCATAAATTCCTTTCTCATATCCTCTGAATAATGCAAGAAAGCCTTGGTTTAATCACGCTTGTTCTAATAATGTCTGCAACAAGGAAAGGGCCTATAAAAGGTACCGAAGCCAACACACCCCTGAATCACATCATTTTTATGTTTCTGCCCAGAAAAATGCTAAGTCTGTTCTTTGCGCTGCTAAGAATAATTTCATCCGTCCTAAATGCTCTCAGTTCTCCAATTCGAATTCTTTCGCTCCTTCTGGCACCTTGCCATAAACCTTTCTAACAAATTTACCTCATCATCCTTCCCTCCTCTTTTCTACTCTGATGTCTCTGTAGCTATTTCTTCTACTGATAAAGCAGATCTCTTTCCTCAGACTTTCTCCTCCAATTCCACCTTAGACGATTCCGGTGCTGTTCCTCCATCATTTCCCCCCTCAGACTTCCTCATGGCTGACATTAAAATTTCATCAGCTGATGTATTTTTTGCCATCACTGGCCTCAATACTAACAAGACATATGTGCCTGATGGAGTCCCTCCTGTTGTCCTCAAGAACTGTGCTTCTGTGCTTACTCCTTGCCTTGGTAAACTCTTTCGTCTTTGTCTTTCAACTTGTACCTTTCCTTCTTGCTGGAAGTTTGCTCTCATTCAGCCAGTCTCAAAGAAGGGCGACCATTCTCAACCCTCTAACTATCGTCCAATTACTTTAACATCCTGTGTCTCAAAAGTTTTTGAGTCTATTCTTAACAGAAATGTGTTAATGCATCTTTCCTATCACAGCCTTCTTTCTGATTGTCAGTATGGGTTCCGTCAGGGACGCTCCACTGGCGATCGTCTCACCTACCTTTCAGACTCCTGGCCATCCTCCTTTCGGGACTTTGGAGAAAGCTTTGCCATTGCACTTGACGTCTCAAAGGCTCTCGATCGAGTCTGGCATAAATCTTTAATTTCCAAACTGCCGTCTTACGGTTTCTATCTTTCTACCTGTGCCTTCATCTCTAGCTTCCTTTCTGGTCGTTCTCTAGCCGCTGTTGTAGACGGCCATCGTTCTTCTCCTAGATCTATCAACAGTGGTGTTCCTCAGGACTCTGTCCTATCACCAACTCTCTTTCTTTTATTCTTCTAAGCTGTACATCTAACCCTATCCACTCATACACTGATGATTCCACCCTTCACCATTCCATTTGGGTTCCGCAATGTTCATCTCAGCTGTTACTTCAACAAACAAGGGATGAGACTATGGCATACCTAATGTCTGACTTGGCTCGTATCTCTGACTGGGGCAAAAATAATCTTGTGGTTTTTAATGCATCAAAGACTCAGTTTATACACCTATCAACCCGACAAAATCTTCCATAGGAGTACCCACTAATGTTTAATAATATCCAACTCAATCCTGCATCATCCTTGAACATGCTTGGGATTTCATTCACTCAGGACTTATCTTGGAAAGATCTTATTGCATCTCTTGTAAAATGTGCTTTGAAGATATTAGGTGTGCTAAGCCGACTCGGTGCCTTCTTTACCCCTGCACAGTTGTTGACTTTATACGCGGGTTTTATTTGCCGCTGTTTAGAGTACAACACTCATGTGTGGGGAGGCTTCCCACATACAGCTCTTCTCATTAGGGTGGAGTCAAAGGCTTTTTGTTTCATCAACTCTCCTCTTACTGGTTCCCATCAACCTCTGTCTCTTCGCTGCGCTGTTGACTCTATATCTCTTTTCTATCGCTACTTCAATGGTCACTGCTCCTCTGAACTGTCTGCTTGCATCCCTCCACCACTACGACGAGTGCGTAGCACCCGTCCAGCAACTAACTCTCATCTCTTCTCTGTCCAGCACTCTAATGCATGAGTTAACCATTACTCCCAGTCCTTCATTTATGCAACAGCTCTACTCTGGAACCGTCTCTCTCTGTCTGTACTTCCTATGATCTCCAGTCTTTCAAACTTAGTGTGTCCAGGCATCTCGAAATGAGCGGATCTTGAGTTTGGCTCTCTTTTGTATTGTTTTTTTTTTTCTTGGAAGGAACTCCTTTTGCGGGCTCAGCCTTTGTTTCCTTCTTCCTCGCATAGAAAAAAAGATTCAAAATAAGTCACTGACACAATGTTTCAAGAAATTTCCCGAGCCACTTACAATACTACCCTATTATATGTGTTTTAGGTGATAGAGAGGCGTTTCAACACCTCTTCCTTAGTGATTTACTTTGAATATTACACCTTGACACTATCTATCTTTCTATCTATTGCCAGACGCCTTAATCCCGTAAGGGGTGGTCACAGACAAATCGCCTCCATGTCGCCCTGTCCCCTGCCATTTCACTACCCTGCTCCCAGCTCACACACCCCTCTCTCATATTCCTCTCCACTTCATCCCTCTATCTCATCACTGGCCTCCCGTTTCCCCTCCCTCTCCCCCCCTCCACGTCACTGACATACACACTCCTCTGTCTCTCACTCTCCATCGTCTCCATATGGCGAAACCACCTCATTGTATTTTTCCTAACGTTTCCTATCATATCCAGATTCACACCACAATGCTCCTTTTCCTCATTTGTCAGTCTGTCTCTCCATGTGACTCCACATGGTCTCCTCAAATAACTCATTTCCACTGCTCTCACTCTTGACTTGTGTCCCTCCAGCATGGTCCAAGCTTCACTTCCATACGTCAGGGTTGGTATCACAATACTGTCATGTAGTAACTTTTTCACTTCCATGCTCACTTCCCTGTTTCTTATCATTGCTTTCAAGGAACCAGCAACCTTTTATCCTTATTGTATCCTTTCAAGCACTTCACACTCTAAACTTCTACCATTAATCATCACACTTTCCAAGTACTTAAACACACTCACATTCTCGATTCCTCCTCAATGACTTCATTTCTCTCGAAGACCATAACTTTACTCTTCCTTACATTCACCTTTTGATTCCATTTTTTACACACTCTCCCCAAACTCATTCACCAAGCCTTGCAGTTTCCCTTCGTCTTCACTTAACAATACAGTATCATCTGCAAACAATAGTACAAGGAGTTTCCAAACACTGCCCTCTCTCATTGGGGTCGCTCCAACTCCCACTGTTCTACCTAGTACTTCCTTTATAACCCCATCCATATACATACTGAACAACCATGGGGACAAGACACATCCCTGTTTCGGTCTAACCTTCAAATAGAAAATTTCAATTAATTCACTTTCCACATGCACTACAGCCTTAGCACCCTAATACGTACTCTTCACAGCATTCAGCAACCTCCCATTTACTCCATATATTCTTAATACTTTCCACAGTCCTTGTCTATCCACCCTATCATATTTTTATATGCTTTCTCCAAATCCATGAAGGCCGCATACAACTTCTTTCCCCTCTCTAGACATTTTTCTACCAAAGTCCTAAAAATGAATATCTGATCTACACAACCTCTTCCCCTCCTAAAACCTCCCTGTTCTTCTCCAACTAATTCCTCTGTTATTTCCCTAACTCTGTCAATAAGTATCTTACCATATACTTTTCCTGTTACACTAAGAAGGCAAATGCCCCTATGATTACCACACACTTCTTTTTCCTTTTTTCCTTTGTACAAGGGAATAATTATACCTGACTTTCAATCCTCCGGGACTCTACCTTCTTCCCAGGTCAGTCTATACATCTTCCACATCCATTCTACGACTATCTCTCCACCACATTTCAGCATTTCACCATACACTCCATTAATTCCTGGGACTTTACTCATTTTGACTTTCTTCATTGTTTCCACAACTTCCATCCTACTGATTTTTTCCTTTCCTCTCACATCCCTCGTTCTGCCAGCTATTCCCCAGCCACTTATACTGGCATTACTTTCATTCTCTATGTTCAAGAGTTCTTTAAACTGTTCTCTCCATCTGTTAACTTTTTCTCCCTTCCGCACTAGCAATCTACCATTTTTTATCTTTAACTCCCCAACAAACTACTTTGTCACCCTGTCTAACACTGTTTATCTCTTTCCGGAATATTTTCTTAAATTCCCTCCACTTTACACTCAGATTCCTCCCAAATTCCTCATTCACTCATTTCTTACTCTCTCTTATAAATATTTTCACCTCTCTCTCCCTCTCTACAAATGAATCTCTCTTCCGTCTCTCAACTTCCTTCACTCCCGTTTCTCATTCACTCACTATATGCTTTCTTCTTTTGTGCCACAGCCGTCTTACCTCTTCATTCCACCATGCTGTTCCTTGTACCCCCTTTCCTCTTTTCTTTACCCAACACACCATCTCACGTGCTGCACAGATTTCATCTGTGAATATCTTGCACACACCTTCCACGTCCCCAGTCTACTCCATATCATATTTGCCAAATCTCTCGTCCATTTCTGCCTTCTATTCTGCCTTCTATTCTGCCTTTTTTTTTTTTTTTTTTTTTTTTTTCCCCATCCTCTTGCAACCTTTCTACCCTCCATGTATGGACTACTTCCTTTAGTGATTCCCTTCTCCTATTCCTCCATTTCATTTGGAACTTGATTTTCACCACCACCAAGTGCTGGTCAGAAAGTCCACCCTCTTGCATGGTGTTATTGTCGTTTTAATATCGACAAAATTTTGCATCAGTTATATAGGCTGGTCCATATATAACGCGTCACTTCCACTCCTCAGGGTGATGTCTCGTGTGTGGTGGGCACGGCTCAGTCAGTGTTATCCGCACCTACCCGTCATATTTTATTATTTCCTACTCCAAACGCCACAACCACGCCCATACCAGCCAACTGAGCCGTCCTCGCAACACGATAGATGTTGGCACGTGAGGTTCTAATGGAGCGCTATTTCACCCTGTATATTTGACGATACTGAG
>JAGKTI010025644.1:0-13890 GCA_018397915.1 Birgus latro
TGATTGCTGAGAATGAAGGGGAGGCTGAGGAAAGATTTAAGAAGTGGAGAGATGGTATGGGGCACAAGGGCTTAAGGGTAAATGCAGATAAAACAAAAGTGATGATATCTAGGGTTGGTGGCGGTACAATCAGAGGAGAGGGAGAGTGGCCATGTGCAGTTTGCCACATGGGTGTGGGAAGTAATTCCATCTTGTGCAGTGTTTGTGATAAGTGGGTGCACAAGAGATGTAGTGGTATTAGAGGTAGACTGCGAGATAATGCTGATTTCATGTGTGCGGTGTGTCGGGGAGAGCAGGTGGAGATTGTTAGGCGTGAGAGGGTTGAACTTGCAGGTGAGTCTCTTGAGTGTGTGGAGGAGTTTTATTTGGGAGACATGTTATGTGCCGGAGGTGGGGCTGGAGTTAGCTCGGTTGCTAGAGTGAGAAGTGGTTGGAAGAAGTTCAGGGAGCTGTTGCCTCTCCTGACATTGAGAGGACTCTCCTTACGTGCTAAGGGGTCTTTGTATGCAGCATGTGTTAGGAGTGTGATGCTGTATGGTAGTGAGACCTGGGCAGTAAAGGAAGAAGCTATTCGCAGGTTTAAACATACAGAAATGACAATGATTAGGTGGATGTGCAGTGCGTCCCTGCGTGCAAGGCCTGGGGGGGCTGGGCTTACGATGGAAGAGTTGAGAGGTAGGATGGGACTGGAGTGTGTTGGTGTTGTGATGAGGAGAGGTAGGCTGAGGTGGTTTGGACATGTGGAGAGGATAGGGGAGGATAATTGGGTACAGAGGCTGAGAGGTGTTAATACTGGGGGAGGGGTTGGGAGGGGTAGACCGAGAAAGACATGGGATGAGGTCATTAAATGTGACTTAAGGGTTAAGGGACTGAATAGGGAGGCTGCCAGAGATCGAGCAGCATGGAGAGCCGCCATTAGGTGACCAAGGCCGACACATGCAAGCATGTTGGAGCCTTCAAAAATGAGCGATGATTTCAAACACAAAGATGCACATACATATACACAGTACTGAGGGAATGCGGATCGTGTTGAAACGAGGCTGATTGATTACATGCTCATAGAGAGGTCGATGCTGGGAATGGCTGCTGATATGAAGGCAGTGAGAGGATGATGTGGAGATCTGCCAGATCATATGACTGTGGTGTGCAAGATCAAGCTGAGAAGAGTGAGGTGGACCAGGAGTGAAAGGAGCACCCAGGGAGAAAGACTGAAAGTTGAGAAGCTGAGGATCAAAGAAATGGCAGATAATTACAGGACCAAAGTAGGGGAGGAGTTGGAATCAGTGAACTGGAATGAAATGGATCTAGACAGCTTGTGGATGCATATAGAGACTGTTCAGTTAGGAATACTAAAGTGGTGTGTGGTGTGGTAAATGTAAAAACAAATAAGAAAGGTACAGCACGGTGGGATGAAGAGGTTAAGAGAGCAGTGGAGGAAAAGAGAAAGAAGTGGCTAGAGTGGTTACAGAACCTGGGTTCAATTGAAATAAGAACTGAATATACTGAGAGCAAGAAGCACATAAAGAGACTAATGAAGAGGAAAAAGGAGGAGGTAAATGATGATCTAGGAAGAAAAATGAATGCAAATTACTCTGAAAGTAGGCAGTTATTCTGGAATGAGGAGCAGAAATGTTAAGTGACAGTGGAAAGAAATGTGAAAGTGTGAAGGATGTAAGTGGCAGATTATTAACCCATAGGGATGAAGTAGGGACCAGATGGAGAGAATATTTTGAAAGTCTGATGAATGGGAGTGCAGAGAGCAAAGTGACTGTTAACATGATTGGTTTTGGGGATGTACACAGAAGGAATGCAGTGCCAGGAAATCTGACATTCGCACAGGTGAAGAACGCTGTGATGCGGCTGAAAATAGGAAAGCAGCTGGAGTTGATGAGGTGTATGCATTTTGGTTTTCATTCATTTTCATTTTTGAAGGCCCTAACATGCTTGCATGTGTTGGCCTTGGTCACCTAATGGAGGCTCTCCATGCTGCTCAATCTCTGGCAGCTTCCCTATTTAATCCCTTAACTCTAAGGTCACACTCAATGGCCACGTCCCAGGTCTTTTTCGGTCTACCTAACCCCCAACATTAACAATTCTCACTTTCTGCTCCCAGTTAACATCCCCCATCCTCTCCACACACCCAAACAATCTCAATCTACCTCTCCTCATCACAACACAAATACACTCCAGTCCCATCCTACCTCTCAACTCTTCCATTGTACACCTAGCCCCCCAAGGCCTCGCACTCAAGGACGCACTGCACATCCATCTAATCATTGTCCTTTCTGTACATTTGAGCCTGCGAATATCCTCTTTCTTTACTGCCCAGGTCTCACTACCATACAGCATTACACTCCTAACACATGCTGCATACAAAGATCCCTTAGCACAGAGGGAGAGCCCCTCTCAATGTCAGAAGAGACAACAGCCCCCAGAAATTCTTCCAACTACTTCTGATTTTAGCCACAGAGCTAGTTCCTGCCCCATCTCCAACACATAACATGTCTCCCAAATATCAAAAATCTTTCATATACTCAACACTTTTCATGCCTGGCAATATCCACATGCTCTCCCCGACACACCGCACACATGAAATCAGCATTATCTCACAGTCTACCTCTAATAACACTATATCTCTAATGCACCCATTTATCACAAACACTGCGCAAGATGGAATTACTTCTCATGCCCATGTGGCAAATCGCAAATGGCCACTCTCTTTCTTTTTTAATAGTACTGCTCCCAGCCCTTGATAACCTCACTTTTGTTTTATCTGCATTTACTCTTACGCCCTTGTGCCCCATATCATATCTCCACTTCCTAAATCTTTCCTCCGCCTCTCTTTCATTCTGTGCAGTCAACACCAAATCATCAGCATACAACACCTCCTGCAGAAGTCCATTTCTGAAGTCATGTGTCAGGGCATCAAGTACCATGATAAACAACAATTATACAAAATGCAGACAAAAAACACATCCCCAGAGGCAACAGAAAAAGACACAACCCTAATTTCACACCAGAAATTCAAGGCCTCATCAGACAATGGGACACACTACGACACTCCCAAACACCATATACGCATGACACCATACAACAAATACAAGAACTCATTAAACAGTAAAATATCAGAACAGCAAACACTAAATTGGAATAATTATCTCCAAACACTTGATCACAAAACAAACACCTGCAAACTCTACAAAACACTAAACAGCATCACACTCTCCAACAGCAACACTACAAAATCACATGCTGCCATCACAACAACAGACACCATTCCTTCAAACAAACAACAAGCAAACACTCTCATCAATCACTTTTCACATGTCAGCCATTTAAACCCTCATCGTGACGACCGACGTATCATTCGACATAAGAGACAGTTCCCTACAGACCCAGACTTCGCACCTTTCACTTACAGCCAGACGAAGCACATCATCAGCAACCTCAAGCACTCATCTGTCTGTGGAACAGACAACATTTTTTTTTTTTATTTTTTTTTTTTTATGCATGGAAGAAGGAACCAAAGGCCACGGGCCTGCATACTGTTCCTTCCAAGAAAAAACAAAAACAGTACAAAAGAGAGCCAAATTCAAGATCCGTTCAATTCGAGATGCCTGGACACACTGCGTTTGAAAGACTGGAGATCATAGGAAGTAGGAAATACAGACATAGGAAGACAGTTCCAGAGTTGACCAGTTGCATAAATAAAAGACTGGGAGTAACGGTTAACTCTTGCATTAGAGAATTGGACAGAAAAGGGATGAGAGTTTGTTGCTAGACGGGTACTACGTGCCCGTCGTAGAGGTGGAGGGATGCAAGCAGACAGTTCAGAGGAACAGTGACCATTGAAGTAGCGATAGAAGAGAGATAAAGATGCAACAGTGCGGCGAAGAGACAATGGTTGAAGGGAATCAGTAAGAGGAGGAGAGTTAATGAGACGAAAAGCCTTTGACTCCACCCTATTGAGAAGAGCTGCATGTGGAGAGCCTCCCCACACATGAGAGTTGTACTCCATACACGGGCGAATAAAACCCGTGTACAAGGTCAACAACTGTGCAGGGGTAAAGAAAGTACGGAATCGGCTTAGCACACCTAATCTCTTGGAAGCAGATTTCACAAGAGATGTAATATGTTCTTTCCAAGACAAATCCTGAGAGAATGAAACCCCAAGCATGTTCAAGGATGATGCAGGACATAACTGTTCATTATTAAACATTAGTGGGTAATCCTGAGGAAGATTTTGTCGGGTTGATAAGTGTAAAAACTGAGTTTTTGATGCATTGAAAATAACAAGATTATTTTTACCCCACTCAGAGATACGAACCAAATCAGACATTAGGTGTGCCATAGCCTCATCCCTCTTTTGTTGAAGCAACTGCTGAGATGGACGTTGCGGGAACCGAATGGAAAGGTGAAGGGTGGAATCATCAGCATATGAGTGGATAGGGTTAGATGTACAGCTTAGAAGGTCATTGATGAATAAAAGGAAGAGAGTAGGTGATAGGACAGAACCCTGAGGAACACCACTGTTGATAGGTCTAGGAGAGGAACGATGGCCGTCTACAACAGCAGCTATAGAACGACCAGAAAGGAAGCTAGAGATGAAGGCACTGATAGAAGGATAGAAACCGTAGGAGGGCAGTTTGGAAATTAAAGATTTATGCCAGACTCGATCGAAAGCCTTTGAGATGTCAAGTGCAATGACAAAGCTTTCGCCAAAGTCCCGAAGGGAGGATGACCAAGAGTCTGAAAGGCAGGTGAGAAGATCGCCAGTGGAGCGTCCCTGACGGAACCCATACTGACGATCAGAAAGAAGGCTGTGACAGGAAAGGTGCTTTAAAATTTTTCTGTTAAGAATTGACTCGAAAACTTTTGATACGCAGGATGTTAAAGCAATTGGACGATAGTTAGAGGGTTGGGAATGGTCACCCTTCTTTGGGACTGGCTGAATGAGAGCAAACTTCCAGCAAGAAGGAAAGGTACAAGTTGAGAGACAAAGGCGAAAGAGTTTGCCTAGGCAGGGTGTAAGCACAGAAGCACAGTTTTTGAGGACAACAGGAGGGACTCCATCAGGACCGTATGACTTTTTAGTATTGAGGCCAGTAATGGCAGAGAACACATCAGCTGAAGATATTTTAATGTCAGACAATAGGAAGTCAGAGGGGGGAAGTGATAGAGGAATAGCACCGGAATCGTCTAAGGTGGAATTGGAGGAGAAAGTCTGAGCAAAGAGATCTGCTTTATCAGTAGAAGAAATAGCTACAGAGCCATCAGAGTAGAAAAGAGGAGGGAAGGATGATGAGGTAAAGTTGTCAGAAAGGTTTTTGGCAAGATGCCAGAAGGAGCGAGAAGAGTTCGAGTTGGAGAGTTGGGAAGATTTAGCACGGATGAAATTGTTTTTAGCAGAGCGAAGAACAGACTTAGCACGATTCCGGGCAGAAATATATAAAAGGTGTGATTCAGGGGTGGGTCGGCTCCGGTACCTCTTATAGGCCCTCTCCTTGTTGCGGACAGCATTAGAACAAGCGTGATTAAACCAAGGCTTTCTTGCATTAGTCAGAGGATATGAGAAAGGAATGTATGCTTCCATGCCTGAGAGAATAACCTCCGTAATGCGCAAGGCACACTCAGATGGCTCCTGGCCATGGAAGCAATAATCATTCCATGGAAAATCAAAGAAGTACTGCCTGAGGGCCTCCCAATCTGCAGCTCCAAAGTGCCACAGGCGGCGTTTCTTTGGAGAGTCCACAGGCCGTACTGGAGCGATTGGACATGTTAAGGTAATAAGATTGTGATCGGAGGAGCCCAACGGAGAGAAAAGATGAACAGTGTAAGCAGAAGGATTAGTTGTTAGGAAAAGGTCAAGTATGTTGGAACTCTCTCCAAGGCGGTCTGGGATACGAGTAGGGTGCTGTACAAGCTGCTCTAGGTCATTAAGGATAGAAAAGATGTAGGCTTGTTCACCAGGTGCATCAGTTAAAGGAGAGGAGAGCCAAAGGTGGTGGTGAACATTGAAATCTCCTAGAATGGAGATTTCAGAGAAAGGAGAAATGGATAGAATGTGTTCCATCGTAGAAGTAAGATAGTCAAAGAATTTTTGATAGTCAGTAGAATTGGGAGATAAGTAAACAGCACAGATATATTTAGTCAAAGAATGACAGGAAAGCCGAAGCCAGAGAGCAGAGAATTCAGAAGAATCAAGTTCAGGAACACGAGAGCAAGATAGATCGTTGCGAACGTATACGCAACAGCCACCTTTGGCTTTGAAACGAGAATAAAGAAAGTAGGAGGATACAGAAAAGGGTTTGCTGTCAGTTGCCTCAGACAGCTGAGTCTCAGTGAGAAAGAGAAGGTGAGGTTTAGAGGAGAAGAGGTGGTGCTCAACAGTGTGAAAGTTAGAGGAAAGGCCGCGAATGTTACAGAAATGAAGAAGAAGTGAGTCAGACAGTGGTTCCAGGCAGCTCTTTGAGTCGTCACCGGGAGAGGGGCGGATGGTGGGGGCATTACACCTCACACCCCCCTATAGTGGTCCAAACTTAAACTGGCGGCTGGGGTGGTTTTCTGTTCTTCCATATATTATAATACATACGTTAAAATTGTATTCATATGTGTTCACCGTATTTGCAATCCCCTTTACATATATAACAGCAGTTTCACATTGCCGGTTTGGGAAACTTAGCACCACTGTACACAGATTGCTGCCCCACCCCATCCGCCAGTTTAAGTGTGTACCACTATAGCCTCATCACAACATGGTTTTAGGCCACTACACTCCACAAACACTCTTCTTACAGACCTCACACAGAGAGTTTTTGATGGCATGAATTCAGCTAGGCCACCACATAGAACACTCCATGTCACACTAGACATTAGTAAAGCTTTTGATTCCATCCCCCGCCACAACCTCACAAACAAAGTATTCAACACAAACATGCACAATAACACAAAAAGATGGCTAGCAAACTACTTAGCAGGGAGATATGCACATATAACTTTTGCTGGTCAGTCCTCGAACATATGAAACTTCACAAATGGTGTCCCCCAAGGATCTGTCTTGTCTCCTACACTCTTCAACCTATACATGCATGACACCCACACCCCACACACAACAAATACACATAGCTTCCTATGCAGATGACATAACACTTACATGCACATACCAAAACACAAACACAGCCACACAAATCCTCCAACCTTACCTCAACACACTACATGAATGGTTCTCCACAAACAGACTCAAAATAGCCCAAGCCAAATCTACAGTGACCCTTCTCACAAACTGGACAGCAGAATACAGTCACATTCCACACCTCACCATAGACAACACTCCCCTACCACACACACACACACACACACACACACACACACACACACTGGATCGAGGGGAAATAATCGCAGAACTAGTGGCGAAAAGGAGATAGCCTATTGTGATTCTGTGGTTGAATGCGTGAGTGGTGGACCTGTCAGATATTAGTTTAAAAAAAAAACGCGTTTCGGCCCTAAAAATACAAGACAAAGTGAAAAAGAAAGTTTCCATATGGTTGTATCATGGCGAGAGAGACGAAAGACTGTTTACAACTGGCGAGGGGGAATTTGTGGGCTTCTCCAAGGAAAATGTAGGTAAAGGAAGTGATAAGCTGCAACAAACAAGAGTAGCAGGAGTAGAGAAAACGGCGGAGAGGAATGACCAGGAGTTAAAAAAGGTATGGGAAGTAATTAGGCAGCTGCAGGAACGGACCATAGAGCAAGAGAGAGAGATCAAAGTCCTACAGAATAGACTGGAAAAAGTTAGCACACGTAGTGAGGAACAAGAAAAAGAAGTCACAGAATTAAAGGTGAGTAATGAATCCGCATCAAATGAAATAAAACAGCTGAAGAGGGAGAATAAGAGGTTGGAAGAAGAAAGGGATAGAATAAAAAGTAAACTAGATGAGTACGAATCAAAATTGAGGAGGCAAGATGAGCATATTCAGGAAATCAAGGAGCAACATAAGGGGTGGAAGAAAATACAGGAGGAAGGAAATGTAAATTTGAAGGAGATCATAGAAAAACAAAGTAAGGAAAAAGTGGAGAAGGAAGTGGTTAGAGTACTAAAAAGTAGAGAATCCTTGGTCAGGGATGTAGCAGACAAGAAAAAATGTGTGATAATTTCAGGAATAAAAGAAAACGAATGACAGTAAGATCTGAGAGAGAGAGAGAGGAACTGAGCAAGGCTAAAGAAACAATATCGCTGGTTATGGAGGGAAACAATGAAGCCCAAGAAGAGATTGAAGAAGTGTTTAGGTTAGGAAAGCACGAGGATGGTGGGGCAAGGCCCTTGAAAGTAAAGTTTAAGTGCCAAGTAATAGTGAATGAAATCATAAGCAGAACGTGGAAAATGTCAGATAAAGAGGGGTTTAAAAATGTTTCGATTAGGAGAGATGCAAATGAAGAGGAAAGAGCTAAATTAAAGGAGCTAGTAAAGGAAGCAAAGATAAAAAACGAACAAGAAACGGAGAAAGAGAAGACAGAGTTCTATTGGAGAGTTATGGACCAGAAATTGAGAAAGTGGTACCGACGGAAGGAAGGAGAGACGAGAGTCTAAAAAACGATGAAAAAAGTTTGAAAGTGGCGTACACAAACACTGATGAACTAACATCAGCAAGGTTAGAAATCAATGATTTTTTGGCGGTACACGAACCTGATGTTATGTGCTTTGTAGAGACTAAATTGAAAGAAGATATTGATATTCATATGGGAGGTGGGAAATACAAATTATGGAGAAGAGACAGAAAAGAAAAAATGGGAGGAGGAGTGATGATAGCAGTGAAGGACAATATAAACGTAGATACTGTGGACATGGCAGAGGGCAGGGTCGAAGCGATAAATATGAAATTAGAAACTGGGGAGAATGGTAAGAGAGATATGGCAGTGGTATATGTTCCCCCTAAGACTATAGCATGGAATGACGATGAATACCAGGAGATGTTGTCAGACATGGTTAGTTATCTACAGAAAGTGATTGAGAAAAGCAACAATATAATCCTAATGGGTGACTTTAATTGTAAAAGAGGTGAACTGGGAGGAATGGGACTCAGGAGGCAGTGAAGATTCGTGGGGCACTAAATTGTTAAATATAGCAATGAATAATGTAATGACACAGTGGGTTAAAGAAGAGACACGATTCAGAGGTGATGACACACCAGCAAGATTAGATTTGCTACTATCCAAAGAACCTGATGTAATTGAATCTTTAAATTATCTGTGCCCTATAGGAAAAAGTGATCATGTGGTCATTGAGTTCCAGATGATAACAGGGAACGTGGTGCCAAGAGATGAGCTTTATAGGCAAGGAAGATACAACTTTGGGAAAACAAACTTTGCAGAATTGAGAAATTTTTTTGAAAATGCAGACTGGAGAAAATTCAGAGAAACAAGAGAGATACAGAGGAAGTGGGATATCTTTTTAGACCTTTACAATTTGGGAGTGGAAAAATATGTGCCAAGAGCAAGTGGGAAAGAAAACACAAAAAAGTTGTGGTTTAATACAAGGTGTATGATAGCGAAAAAAGAGAGGGACATGGCATGGAACAAATGGAGAAAGAGAGGTAATATCAGAGCAAATGAAGAATATAAAAGAACTAGAAATGAATAAACAAGAATACATAGAGAGGAAGAAAGGAACTTTGAAAAAGGTATAATTGACAAATGTAAGGATGAACCCAAATTGTTTTATAGATTTGTTAATGGCAAATTGAAGCAAAGGGCAGGAATCACGAAACTGAAGGTAGAAGGACATGTCTACAAGGATGCAGTAATGCAAGCTGAAGTAATGAACAAATGTTACCAATCGGTTTTCACTAAGGAAAGGGAGTTTGTGGAAGGAGAGGGAGTGATTAAAATGTAGTGATAAAAGATATAAAAGTGGAAGTGCAGGAAGTGTATAAATTACTGGGAACTCAAGATGTAAGGAAAGCCCCAGGACCGGATGGAATCTCTAATTGGGTACTGAAGGAATGCAAAGAACAACTGGAGGATAAGATTCACAATTTAATTGTGTGCTCCTTGGAAGAGGGGAAAGTGCCTCAGGAATGGAAGAGGGCAAATGTGGTGCCAATCTATAAGGGAGGAAACAAGGAAGAACCCCTGAATTATAGACCAGTGTCCCTAACCAGCATGGTTGCGAAATTGTGTGAGAGAATCCTGAAAGATAGATGGATAAAATATCTGGAAGAGATGAATATTCTGACTGAAAGTCAGTTTGGATTCAGAAGTGCAAGGTCATGTGTTTCCAACTTATTGAGCTTCTACTCAAGGGCGGTTGATGTGCTACAGGAGAGAGACGGTTGGGTGGATTGTGTGTACTTAGATCTGGAGAAGGCCTTCGACAAGGTACCCCACAAGAGACTATTATGGAAATTAGAGCATATAGCAGGACTGAAGGGAAGCCTCCTGGAATGGATGAGAGACTTTTTGAGTGACAGACAAATGAGGTCAGTAATAAAGGACAGGACATCTGGATGGAGAGAAGTAACAAGTGGTGTCCCACAGGGCTCGGTGTTGGCACCAGTAATGTTCTTGATTTACGTAAATGATATGGTAGATGGAGTGAACAGCTACGCAAGCCTGTTTGCTGATGATGCAAAGATCTTGAGAAAGGTAGAGGTTGAAGAGGACTGTAAAATGCTACAGGAGGATCTGGATAGGATACATGATTGGAGCCGGATGTGGGAAATGAAATTCAATGCAAAAAAATGTAAAATATTGGAAATGGGTAAAAGTACCAAGAGGCCATTATTGAATTATTTGATGAGTAATGAACCAATCAGAAAAGCGAGAGAAGAGAAAGATTTGGGAGTGCTGGTCCAGGATAGTTTGTCACCTGAAAAGCACATAAATAAGAAAGTGAGAGAGACATATAAACTCTTGACCAATATAAGAGTGGCATTTCATTACATGGATGAGGAGATGATGAAAAAATTGATAGTGGCCATGATCTGCCCCAGGTTAGAATATGCAGCAGTAGTGTGGTCCCCACACAAAAAGAAAGATATAACCAAGATTGAAAGAATACAAAGAACAGCAACCAAGATGGTCCCTAGTCTGGCAGATTTGCCATACAGAGAGAGGCTGGAAAGGCTGGGTTTGCCTTCCTTAGAGAAAAGGAGAGAGAGGGGCGACATGATTGCAGTGTTCAGGACCATGATAGGAGTAGATAAAATTAACACAAAAAATCTGTTTGTGTGGGATGAGAGAGCAACAAGAGGACACGGAATGAAACTAAAGAAGCCAAGCTGCTCGAAGGACGTCAAGAAATATAGTTTTCCTTATAGATGTATAGACCTGTGGAATAGCCTGGACAAAGAGATCGTCCAGTCTAAAAACTTAAACGAGTTTAAGGCAAAATTTGACTTACTGAGAAACAGAGACGGGACCCCACGAGCGTAGGTCATTTCCTGTATATCACAATTAGGTAAATATAATTAGGTAAATACACACACATACACACACACAAAATCCTTGGTGTAACATATATTAATGTCATTTAAAGAACACATCACAAACATCAGAAATAAATTAACACCTAGACTCAATGCCTTGAAGTCACTTGCTCATACAACATTTGGTCACAACAAAGTAACCACGACCACAGTATACGAACAATATATACGTTCAGTGATGAATTATGCAAGCCCCGCTTGGGCTCCAAACCTCACTAAAACACACTACAACACTCTTCAGACCATACAAAACAAGACCTTAAAAATAATCACAGGCTGCACAGCTACTACACCTACAGACCACCTACACCAAGAAATCAAAGTCCTCAAAGTCAAGGATCACCTAGACATGAGAGGCACCCAAACTCTCGCTGCAGCCTCCACAAATTCACAACATCCACTACACTACATGGCAGCACATCCACACACACCAAGGAACATCAAAACAACACCCAGCACATGATATCATACACAAATACTATCATCTCTTCCCCCCTGCCCACCTCAGACCAGCTTCCAGAAGCATATTCATACTCAAATCACTCGCCGTTCCATTCAGTCACTCAAAGACAACACACAGCTGCATGCACGGCCACTTGATATCCATCCTTCTGAATCCTATCTCCCCCGTGAGGACAGGGTCCACCTGGGCAGACTGAGATGTGGGCATCATCCAGCCCTCTTGAGTTATCAGATGAGGCTGGATGACTCCGTCGCTGACGCCTTTCCAGGATGTAACACAGCACCCCATACTATTAAGCACATTATGGAAGTCTGCATTGTACACAATCACCTACACCAAGAACAAAACATACACTCTTTGAGAGCTCTGTGGGAAAGCCCAGTCTCTGCCGTGGCCTTCCTTAGGGACTCGGGGCTGTTCGGCCAGACTGCCTAGGGATCAACTACTACTACTACTACAAGGGGCTCAAGACTGACCCCCTGATGTACACCAACATTCACGGAAAACTCATCACTCAAATCTCCATTCACCCGTACCTGGGTATGAGCACCCACATACATGGTCATAACCACCCAAACCAGCCACTCCTCCATACCAAGCTTTCTCATTGCCCACCTCACCACAACTATAGGGCCTCTGACAAAGGCTTCTCCAAATCAACAAAAACAAAGTACAGTTCCCTTTTCTTTCCTATATATATTTCCTAAAGCTGTCAAACAATAAATATGGCATCAGTGGTCCCTTTGCCTGGCATAAACCCAAAGTGCATCTCATCAATATTCACTCTCTCTCTAATCATACCTTCTAGAACTCTCTCCATTACCTTCATTATCTGGTCTACAAGCCTTATGTATCTGTACTTTCCTCTTTCCAGGGTACTGCCCTTCGCCTTGTACACATTTACAATTACACTCTTCAGCCAATCATCTGGGATGAAACATTCATAATCATATTTATCAGGTCAGTGACTAACCTCATTCCTTTGTCTCCTAAGGCTTTCAACATTTCAGCAGTCAACCTGTACACACCTGCTGCCTTCCCCACCTGCATCCTGCCTATTGCCTGTTCACAGTAGAAGCGTCAATCAAAGGCCAAGGGCCAAACACTGGATCTGCTGGCTCCAAACCTTCCCTGTCCTTGTCAAACTCCTCATTCAACAACCACCTGTAATGCTCTCTCCATGCATCTTTAATATCCCCACTGTTCACCACAACCCTTCCTTCAACATTTTTCACACACTGCTCACCTATGATATCCCTATTCTCCCTCTTCAACAGATTTGCCACCTTAAAAATCATGATCTTCCCTTCCACACTATCTATCTATCTATTGCCAGACGCCTCAATCCCGAACGGGGTGGCCACAAACAAATCGCCTCCATGTCACTCTGTCCCCTGCCATTTCACTACCACGCTCCCAACTCACACCCCCCTCTCTCACATACCTCTCCACTCCATCCCTCCATCTCATCCTCGGCCTCCCCCTCCCTCTCGCCCCCTCCACCTCACTCACATACACTCTCCTCGTCAATCTTTCACTCTCCATCCTCTCCACATGCCCAAACCACCTTAACGTGTTTCTCCTAACGCTTCCCATCACGTCCTCAACCACACCACAACGCTCCTTCACTTCCTCATTTGTTAGTCTGTCTCTCCATGTGACTCCACATGCTCCTCTCAAATAACTCATTTCCACTGCTCTCACTCTTGACTTCTGTCCTTCCAACAGGGTCCAAGCTTCACTTCCATATGTCAGAGTTGGTATCACAATACTGTCATGTAACAACTTTTTCACTTCCATGCTCACCTCCCTGTTTCTTATCACTGCTTTCAACGAACCAGCAACCTTCCTTCCCTGCTGTACCCTTTCGAGCACTTCACCCTCCAGACTACCATCCTTACTCATCACACTGCCCAAGTACTTAAATTCACTCACATTCTCCAT
>JAGKTI010025645.1:0-13890 GCA_018397915.1 Birgus latro
CATGCTCAGTGTGTCCAAAATAAAGCCCAGTGTCATAAATCACGCTGTGTCGTAAATCATGCTCAGTGTGTCGTAAATCATGCTCATTTTGTCCTAAATCATATATCTCCTTAATCATGCTCAGTATCCTAAATCATGCTCAGTGTGTCCTAAATCTTACTGTCTCCTTAATCATGCTCTGTGCGTCCTAAATCATGCTCAGTGCCCTAAATCATCTCAGTGTCCTAAAGCATGTTGTGTCCTAAATCATGCTGACTGTGTCCTAAATCATTCTCAGTGTGACCTAAATCATACTGTCTCCTCCTTATTCATGCTCAGTGTCCAAAATTATGCTGTGTGTGCCCTTCGTGTAGCCAAAAAACTAACGCATATAATCTGTAAGTGCATTCAGCTCTCCCGTGCTCATTCTTACCCATACTTTCGGCACCCTCACAAAAAACTTCAGTAAATTTGCCTTTCCCGCTTCTCTTCCATCCGGGTGGCTCTGTTGCTGTGTCTTGTTCTGCGTCCGTCAAAATACTGTGTACCGTCACTTTATCTCTACTGTACCTCCCTCTGGCTCCATCGTTCCTTATATATATTTCTTCACAAGACGCGTATTTTGTCCTCTCTGGCCTCTGATATGCGGTACCGTCCTTATAACTGTTTACAAGAACTGTGCTGACACAACGCATAGACATCTTGCTTTCTTTCCCTGCCAGCTTGAACCTTGGGAGTCTTCGAAACATAATGACCTTTTCCAGCCTTCAGTTACTCTATGTCTTTAATCTCCTGCATTTTCAAACTTTTTAGGTCTGTCCTCAACAGAAAGATTTTTGATGTACCTTTCTTCTTATAAACCTTTGTGACCATCAATGTGGGTGTCGTGAGGGATGCTCCGTTCGTGGTCTCAGTCCGTTTTAAATCCAGGGCGAGGGACGCTTTAAAAATGGCCGCTGGTATGAGGGACGGTGCTGGTGGTGTTGAGGTGGGTTATAGATGTGCGTGTGAGGTGGGGCGAAGAACAAAAAGGGTGGGGTGGGTGGAGAGGGGGGGAAGAAAAAGGGTGGGGTGAGTGGAGAAAGAGGAAGGAAAAGGGTGAGGTGGGTGGGGAGGGGGGAAGAAAAAGGATGGGGTGGGTGGGGAGGGGGGGAGAAAAAGGATGGGGTGGGTGGGGAGGGGGGAAGAAAAAGGGTGGAGTGGGTGGGGAGGGGTGAAGAAGAAAAATGTGTGATGGGGGTGGGTGGGGGCCTGTAAGAGCTGTGGCCTCTCTCTCTCTCTTTACCATCTCCCACTCCTCTCCCACACCTCACCCTCATTACCTGCCTATCTATCTATCTACACTATCTATCTACCGGTCTGTCTAACGCCTAAAATAACCATCTCCCCATGTACCGAGTTGCGTGAAATAATCTGTGAAAGAACTGTAATAACACTGATATAAACAATCCCTCACTCCAACGCTAATTTCCCATATTCAGTACTTGTGATATATATACAAGAGAGGACGTGCTTACAATCTTCCTTTTATGTTAGGAAAGAGTTGAACTGGACGCTCATGTTCATACCAGTAAGCCTGAAACAGTTTGGTAAATTTGCCCGCGAAATTCGGAAAAGGTGAGTCTGCCATGGTGTCTTTCAGCTGGAAAAAGAAAAAACAACGCCGCCATGCGAGGATGTCGGGCAGACGATAAACAAGTGATTTTTATACTTACAAATAACTAAACTGAAGGTTGGCTGGATGAATCACTTTTGCGTGATGATCAAAGACGGAAAATAAAACTCACACTTGAAGACAAAGAATATATTACCAAACAGTTTTCGTGGACACTGCCACCATCTTCAGTGGTCAAGACAGAGAGAGGGAATGACATTTTGACAATACAAGGGCTCCATTTTATGTGTGTGTGTGTGAAAGGGAGGGGTAAAGGTGAGGTGGGATGGGGTCGATTGTAAGCGGGGATTTCCCAAGAGTGAAAGGGGGGGACACCACCAGGCAGGCAGGTCAGGTGTAATTCCTGTCTGACCCCACCTGTGTCAGTGCGGGAAGGGACATTTCCACAGAGGATCTAGCTTGTACATCCCTTCACTAAGGTTGAAATTCTCGTATTTTTGGATACACATGACTTCAATAATCTTTCGTTTCCGAAAGTCTTAACTTTTATACAGAAGATGACACCACTGAATTTCACCCCAGCGCGCCAAAGGTTAACCCTTTGAAATCTGGTGACGTCACTTTTAACCCTTGCATTTACGTGACTCATTTTAAATTTCGTTCATGCTATCGACGTATTACAAATTTTTGAATCAGATGACGTAACTGGTAATCATTTTAGTTCTCTGACGCATTTTAAATTTCGTTCATGCCATTTCTTGACGTATTTTTGTTATTCTGTGTTTACTCGTACGGCGCCAGCGACCTCTTGTTACGTTGCCATGAGGTTTTTAATGAATCAGCCAGCCAGTTACCTGATAATATTGCTCAGTCCAGGGAAGATGTTTCGTGTTGAACGGGTCGAGTGAAGGTTATATCAAGTCTCTCGCATCCCCAATTAAAATCGTCTGAAAGCAATAAGACTATAAAAATGTATCAACCCCTCTGGTTCGAAAAATGCTCCTAAATCTGAATAAAATCGTCTGGAGGTAGCAAGCGTAAACAAGGCATCGCCGTACTGAAGGGGTTAATGGTGACGCAGGTAATGTATCTCTTCAAATCCCCGGATTTACCACCTTCTACACGAAATATATTTGTTGCAGACGATCAAATATTTATGTAATATTTTTAATTGTCCCTTTTTTCAAGGGTAATACAGTAATTGACAAGTAATTGTATTTTCTGCTCGTAGTTTTTGCACTTGGCCTTCTTTCTCCGTCCTTGAAAAAGCCACTTAAGGGAGGTATTTGATTGCATGAGTGTAACTTAAGGCTACGCGTTGAATAAAACGTTTGTCATTATCTCTTGCAAGGACTGACAGGGATACTCAAGATGCATTGTAGCCTATCAGTATCACACATAGGCCATCTTTCCACGAACGTAAGTCCCTTTCAGAAAAGTGAATTTAAAGGCTTGTCTGTAGTCAGGACTGGACTGGAATGCTTCTTGTGGGTTGATCAGAGAGGACTGGATAGCGTTATATCCGGTTATTTCCGGTGAGTGGGATGGCGAGAGGTACGAGAAGTTGCCGTTCCCGTTTTTCCTCGCGAGATACGAGCTGTCAGGCATTAAACTGGTGTATGCTAGGGAAGGAAAGGATGCAAGAAGTGTGTAGATATATTCAGACTTGCGTATGAGGTTTAATATGGCTAGTAATATTCGTGGGAATAACGGCGATAGAATTGCCAATTCCCTACTCACTTTACCGCCATCTTTGATCTAGGCATTCTTCTGTTGCCACTAGGTGAAGGGAAGGACAGAGCAGGTGTGTGATATAATTAGACCAAGGTAGGAGATAATAGTGCCTAATTTATACCTTGGCGCTAGACGTGACAGGCAACTCAAGCGCGCAGCCAAACCAAAATGACAACCAGCCAACTCGCGCCGAGGGTGTGACGTCAGTAGCTCGTGAGAAGCCGTGGTGGGTGAATGCGTGGATTTGCTCTCGCTCCTTGACTGAACTCTTCAATACCGTTTCCCAGACAGACGATTATTGAACTTCGGCTTTTGTTATATCGAGTGACATGATCGTTACGACTAATGGAACAGTAGAAGGCGAACAGGACGTCAACATGACCATTAGTTCACCGATTGTTCAGTTATTACGGCGCTGCAATTCCTTCTTTACGCAAGGTAATGTTCAGCTGCATTATTTTGGAGTTCGGTGTTCGCAGTATGATTTTTTTTTTTTTAGCTAATTAGTTCAGGGAGATTGGTTTGGAGATAGGAATATTGTTGCAACGTTACTGTTAAATTGGATTATGAAATAGTGCGGAAGGTTTGAGAGAGAGCTTGTTACGTCATGACTGGGTTGCGGAGAGCAGGTAGATTAAAGTAGCAGGACTCTCTCTCTCTCTCTCTCTCTCTCTCTCTCTCTCTCTCTCTCTGTATTTGAAGGTATCGTAAATATCTATTGACGGAAGTTGCTAATTAATCGCTTGTCCTCGTCAGTCAGTCAGTCAGCCCATCTATCTTTATATCTTTCATAAATAGATCTCATAAAATACTTAGTTTTAATTATTTACAAGTGCTCTTACCAATGTTGTTCTAGTTTTTGTAATATTGTAATTTTATCGAGACTGTACATAATATTTTTGGGAAGAGCCCAACATTAATGAAGAAAAAACAGGAAAATCTAGTGTACCGTAACATTATTATTATTATTATTATTATTATTATTATTATTGTTTAGTTTACATTTGTTTTAGGTTTCTCACAAGGTGACTAATATTGCCAGGCGTTTTAGGTCACCGTGATAGGAATTTAGGCCAGTTTATGACGATACAGCATTTACACACACACACACACACACACACACAGTCTCTCTCTCTCTCCGTATTACAAGTTGCCAATATGCAGTTCAGGGATATTACCACATAATCGCATAATATAATACCTAACTTGTAAAACAAAAACAAAAATCTTTCGGTCAGTAACGTATTGCGTCAGATTTCGTCAAGGTCTGTACAGTTCGGCTTCGTACATCGCCACAAGATTGAGATACTGTATTTGATTTTTAAATAATTCGTTTGTGCTTCACTTTATTCATTTTTCTGTTATGCAAGTTTCATTCATTTATGTATTTGTGATTTGTTTATTGTATTTATTAGCTTACTCTGCTTTATTAATGTATTCTGTATCGTTTTTTTTTTTTTTGTGCTTTAGATTATTTACTTTAGCTTTTGATGTAAATTTATCGTCTGGTTCATTCATTTATTCAGCTTAACTCATCAAGTCTGTTCAGCATTTTTTTTCATTAATCAGCTTACGTTTGTAAAAGCAGTTATTCATTTATCGGTACGGTGCTTGTGTTAATAAGGTACGGTGATTCCGTATTTTTCTTCCATGATATGCTGTACTTGTTCACAGTTCTTTAAGCGTGTTCCATATTATTTTCATCTTGCAGTGTATCATGTAGCTCAGAGAATAATGTAGTTCTTTCTTTTCATAGCACTTCTTGACTAGCATCATTGTGTAGTGTTAGTACAGTTAAAGTGGTAGGTGAAAAAGTATGGGGTTAATCAGTGGAGGTGATAAGATTACTTTGATGAGGATTAACGCTATCATTTATTATGTGGATAGTAACATTCTTCTGAGGCGTACTGATAACACACACACACACTGAAGAGTGGAGTATTTTGGGAGCAGGGTGCATGTAGGAGGAAGTAGGTGCGTGGGGGAAGAGGCTGTGTGTGGGGTGGTCAGTACTGTGGGGTTGTGAATGGGTGGGTGTATGCGAATGGGAGGATTTTAACTGTGTGTGTGTTGAGGGGAAGGATGTAGTTAGTCTGACCTATGATCTTTGTGTGTGTAGGAGGGAGGGAAGTTTGTTTAGGTGTGGGTGTATGCGTGTGGGAGGATATTGTAGGTTAACTTATGACCTGTGTTTGTGGGAAGGAAGAGAGGATGAGATGGCGGATGTGTGGGTGATGGGTGGAAGGGAGGATGTGTGTGTGTGTGTGTGTGTGTGTGTGTGTGTGTGTGTGTGAGAGAGAGAGAGAGAGAGAGAGAGAGAGAGAGAGAGCAACATTGAACGGAACTCAGTATTGATCACGGGGAGTGCAGCTTCGTCCTCTGCAGATTCGGCAAAATCCCTTGCCATTTCCTTTATTTCCTTATTATTAACAGACTTACTTATTAAAACGTGTAATTAATACCCAACTAATTTAAACACAAACGTAATCATGTGCATTTAAAAGATAGCCGAAATAAACTTAAGCCGAGAGTGTACCTTTGTTTGTTGTTGCTAGTAGCCGTGATGACCTTGAAGAAAGTTGTTTAATGTTTACACTTACGTTTGACTTTACGAATCAGTTTTTGTGAGTTTGATTGATGAATTTCGGATTAAAGGACTGACGTGTGTGTGTGTGTACAGGTATTTTGACAGTTTGATTTTGCGTACATACCGGTTTTTTTCTGTTTTCGAGCTTGTTGTGGGCTTTGATTAAACTGTTGGCTCCTTTTATTATATTTTTACCAGTACAGTCGATTAGTTTCCAGCTGACAAACATCCCCAGCTCCTTTCAGCTCAGGACATTACCAGGTGTAGTCAGAGTGGAGGCTTGATTTGACTAGTAACCAAGGAGAATGTACCTCACAACTAAGGTACCAAACACCACAAAGGAAAAACACTGCAACAAAGCTAGACACAGTTGAGAGTAGCACATTTCCGTTATATGAAAACATCGCCTAGATAAAAGAATTGAAATAAAGCTTTAATTATCCACAGGCATTCGTGGTTTAAATACCGGTATAGTTCTCTCATTTAACTTAGCCCAGACTTTTGTCCGATTGCAGCTTTTTTCCTGTACGATAATGCAACGGTTTTACTTGTCGTACTTTCCATAACACTTCTTCGTGACTAGTGCGTGTTAACTCTTACAGGTCAGCGTTCAAGGTGGAGGGATGGCAGTTTTAGGCTAGGTGAAAGTGAAAGGAGTACAAGGTGTGTGGAAAATATCACTGGCCTAATGTAAACAGAGGTAAACTGGAAAATCAGGTCTAATTAAGTTGTTAACTTTGTGTTGGAATTTGGAAGCTTTTTGTTTATTTATTTATTTATTTATTTATTTTTTTAGGGGAGACTTAACACAGGATCCTTTGACTCAGTGTTAGCTGAATGAAATCTTGTGGCGGTAACCGATATATAATACTAGAGTTGTCCCAAACATGAAAGGGATAACGAACATATTTTTTAGGCTCATATGTCTCACTGTTAGCTGAATTAACTGGTCTGTCGGTAGCTGATAAAGTCCTAGAGTTGCCCCAACATGAAAGGGTTGATGGTGAAAACATGTCAGGCTCCCATAAATCACTCAGCTTAATAAAACCGTCTGACTGGCTAAAGTAACACTGATAGCTTACTAGAGTTGTGCCAGCCAGGAGAGGGTTAAGTGATACAATTATATATAGTCATTACTTTTGTGTCTCGTTTAGGTGAATGAAACACTGACATTAACAGAAGTAAAACAGTTAATGGAGATGGTCTGACCGTGAAGGGGATTACTCATATTAAAGACCTGCACAGTGTATTCATTCTGCCACTAGACTGTCTGATCCTTCTTGTGTTTGTGTGTGTGTGTGTGAGAGAGAGAGAGAGAGGTTTAACAAACGAATTAAGCAGCGTTGGATTTATTTATTTTTTTCTCCAACCAGTTTAATTTCGCATAATGGATATCGCACGTCGACGTGAATGGAGCCATGTCCTATCCCATTCATTCTTATTCCGGACGATTTTATTAAGCTCGGGAGAAATCTCAGAGGGTTAGAAAGTAGATTTTTTTAAATTGATGCAGCCTTCAGACGATTTTTTTCCCAGTCTTGCAGGGAAGGGAATCAATTTTGTGGCTGGGTTGAATGTTAGGTATTCAGTTCTGTCTACCTTCAGACGATTTTAGTCATCTCAGAGTAAATTGCATAGGGTACATTTTATATTGATGCTGTAGCGGAGGGAGTAAATTTTGTGGCTCCAGACGGTTTTATTCGGGGTAAATCGCGTAGTGGTAGGGGTTAGGGTACATTTTATCCTGATGCTGCCCCTAGACGATTTTATTCAGCCGACTTGAGGGGCAATTTTTGTGAGTGTGTAGGGGGTTAGGTAAGCGGCGAAGGTGAGGAGGAGGGAGTGGGGAGGGTACGGGGTGTTAGATAATGGTGACGTCTTAAAGGGACCTTGGGGGGGAATAGGGTAAGGGTCGTGGTTGAGAGAGGAGTGGTGGTGGAAGGAGGAACGGTGGTATAGTAATGGTGGTAGAATGGTGGTGGTACCTGTAGTGATGGTAGGATAATAGGGGTAGCTTAGTAAGTGATGGTCATACCTTACATAAGTAGTACCGTGATATTAGAAATAGTATGGTAATAGTAGTAGTAGTAGTAATAATAGTGGTGATTGTCGTACTGTACATTGGCGGTACAGTAATATTAGAAGCAGTGGTGGTAACAGTAGTGGAATGAACGGTGTAGTAATAGTAGTAGTATTTATTGTAGTAGTACCGGTAGTAGTATGTTGTAGTAGTAGTGGTAGGGTAGTAACGGTGTAGTAGTAGTAGTAGTAAACGGTGTGTGATCGATCCCATAAAACTGGGACCTTGATGAACAGGATATCACGAGGGTCATTTTTGTGCAGTGTTATTGGTAATATATAGTGACAGTTATTGTGTTTTGCTACGGTGACTGTTTTTCCACCAACACTGTGCCAGAATTGAACCCCGGACTGCCAGATAGCATTCCACTGCGCCATTATCAAGTAAAATCAACCCCACCTCACCAAAGTTTGCCAAGATGAGATTGTAAACGGTGTATGAAGGAGCTGATATTCCTGCCACATAAGTTCTTAAAATCACAGGGATAGGTTTAGCAGTTTTATATTTATCTCATTATTACTGAGTTACTTGGCGGATGCAGTGGTGGACCTTGTTTTTTGTTTAGATTTTTTGTCTATTACAGAGAACATGGGTACCTGGTACAGCTTCGGCCAGGAGTGTGAATTGTTTTAAAAGGTCAGAGGGCACGGTATTTCTGATCTTGCTGCTGTAGGTTGGATGAAATGTTTTATTAGCAAATGACATCGTGGTAAAGAATCTTTAGTATCAGCAAAACAAAGAATACCATATGCCTGGTACCATACATCGTTTCATTTAACGATTGGTATCAAAATCCCAGATAAAACAACATAGAAGAGCACACAACATAGAAAAAAGTACAAGCAGCTTATATGGTAAAGATTACAGCAACAGATAACCTAAGTAGCACGTTGAATTATATGCAGTACAGTGCATACTGAGTAGCAGAAGATTGCTGTTGTTCCTTAACATTTGTCTCTGTGACCTGCAGCTCCTTCTGTGGGGCCGTCCTACAGGTAGCCTACAGTACGGTCAATACATACACCTCACAGGGATCCGGCTCTCCCATGTGGTACACCGCTTCACTCGGGTTGGACCAGGCACTTTCCCACTGCAAGGTGCAGTGAAATAGGTTTGGCTCCCGGGTGGACGCTGCAGTTGCTCCCCCTAGGGTGCGCTGCGCCACTATATGTAGGCTCACACTGGGTAGCAGTAGACAGCAGGGGGAGGGATACACAACAACATACCGGTAGGTTAATAAAAACACCATAAAGGAAAGCACCAAATAACCATTAGGCGTATACGAATTCACATTATCATCATCATCATAATCATCCGGACCTCCTTTCTCACCCTAGAGCAGGGTGAGGAGTCGCAGCGTCCAGACAGCCCAAGTTTACCCAGTTCAATGGGCCACACTTCCATTCATTCATCATCCAAGCCTCCAGAATCCTGGCTCATCTGATATGCCAAAAACATTCACCACATTCTGTGGTTTCACATAAACGTATCCGATAGTGCTAATCCGGACTCTGTCACGTAAAAAATGGGTGCCAAGTCCCGGATCATGCACTTCTCACAACAATTATCCAGCCAGCTCGATCTCTTGTCAGTTCCCTAGCCTCACCGACTTCCATACCTCTCTTCCTCACACACTCATCCACCATATCTCTCCACCTTCTCTTTGGCCTACCTTGCCTCCTCCCTCCTTCAAATTCGCTTAGATATACCTTTTTCACCACTCTGTTGTTATCCATTCTCTCCACATGACCATACCATCTCAGTACACTCTTCGATTCTGGTGTCCACAGACTTCCTCACTCAGCATCTTTCACGAATCACATTATTTCGTATCCTATCCACTCTCTGTACTCCACATACATTCCTCAGCAGTCCCATCTCCACTGCTGTCACCCTTGTGCTTTCATTTTCATGCCACACCATAGTCTCACATCCATATGTGAAAGCTGGCAATAACACTCCTTCATGTAAGCTTCGTGCAGCTGCAACACTTAAGCATCTGTTTCTTATCAAGGCCTTCATAGCACCAGCGTGTCACCCAACTTCCCACTTCTGCGCATTTTCCTTTCTTTTCTACGATTGCACCTACATCAGCAAGTATAACACCAGACAAGTCGGAAGAGCACACGGAACAGCCCAGCGTAAAATACAAAGCTGAACATAATATCACAACAGAATAATCATACGGTACTGTAGCGCGTAAAACATAAGAATTATTAGACACTGGATAGCGCAAGAAAGAACACGTACTGTAGCATTCACAAAATACAGCTCAAAGTGCACACGAAAAAACACGGGATGGGGCATTACAGAGAAGAGCACATTCGGGAGTACACACAGCATTGAATACAGTACCAAACACCACTAGAGAGACAAACACAACAACAAAGACACAAACACAGCAACAAAACTAGACATGAAAACACAGATTAATGCAAAGGTAACATCCAATAGTACACAGAAAAGAACAGGGCAGCACATACTAACACAAGATAGCACGCTTGAACGCCATAGAGCACACAGAACATAATTGGAGAGAGAGCAGTGTGTAGTTAGAGCAAGTGTGTCAGGGTCTAGTTAGAGCAAGTATGTCAGGGTCTAGCGGCAGCCAAGGTCACATAGCGGAGGTGTGTAAGGGGGAGAGGGGGTAGCAGGTGTTTTGTGTGTGTGTGTGTGTGTTTTAGAAAGGTTATTTATGTTGGTTTGTGTCGATAATCCCTGTAAATTAAATACTGATAAAGCATTTTTTTTTTTGTACGATAGCAGTAAATAAAGTGGCAATGCAGTTTAACCCTAACACTCGGTAGCCACTGCACAAGACCCAACAAACCTGCGTTCATGAGGACAATGTGTGGCTTATGTGGTGCATCTTATCTAGTATTATCAAGTAAATATTCGGATGGTGATAGATTAATATATAGAGATATTTACGGAGCTACAGGGGTCGTTTAGGATATACAGGATGGTCGGTAAATAGGAAAAACCAGAATTCATGTGACTAACTTTTGTGCTCCGTGTACGGCTCAGGTGACTAGTGTGGACTTGGTTATGGCATATGTAGTTGGAAATCGATAAAGGCTGCAAGGTAGATACTGAAAACACCGAGCCGTCCCCACACCACGGGAGAAATCGCACCCTCTGTTATCACCTCCCTCATGCGCGATATTTTTGTGATCTTGGCTCGTATTCTCGTCGGGTAAGGAGGCTCCCTAACACCTCTTCCTTAGCGACTTATTTTTGGATATGACTGGTTAATATCCGTTTGTACGTTATTTATGCAGAGTATGGCGATATTGGAAGGAGTTACGTAACAGAAGAGGACAGTAAGGTGTAGTAAAATAAATCACTTAGAAAAAGATGTTTGGTAGCTTCCTCAGCCGACGAGAATACGGGCCCTAGAGTACACTGGCTCGTAACTTTTTGTATATGCTGTACCGTATATATTGAAGGGATTAAGTGGTGCAATATGATTAGCGTGGCAGTCAGATGTAACTTTTATAATTACTGTACCGTATGTCATGTGGTTGAAGGTAGTGGTGCAGTGTGAGTACCCTGGCAGTCAGATGTAACTTATAATTACTAACTTTTATAATTACTGTACCATTTGTCGTGGGGTTCAATTGGTTAAGTGGTACAATACAAGCTTAACAAGGAGAATGAGCTAGCGTGACCTGAACTGAGAATAGCCGGGTCGGACCTGACTTAATTAGGTTTAAAAGTGTAGCCCTGTTTACCTTGGCTCTGTCACCAGCGACCATGACACGGCAAAGGACAGGGAGAATTATTGTGGAGGTTTGTCTGGCTTGGGAGAAATGGGAAACTTCTCTGTAGTGATCTTAATTTGTATATTCTCTCTCTCTCTCTCTCTCTCTCTCTCTCTCTCTCTCTCTCTCTCTCTCTCTCTCTCTCTCTCTCTCTCTCTCTCTCTCTCTCTCTCTCTCTCTCTCTCTCTCTCTCTCTTATTCTACTTCCAGGTGATTGGCTGTCAATTTAGGAAGGATTTTTGGCTTTGAAAGGAACCCCAAGTTAAATGAAACCGTCTGGAGATACAAGACTATAACCTAAGGGCGTTATTGGACTGAATGTGTTAATACGAAAAGGTTAACTCTAATCTAAGCACCAGACTGACCACCAATCCAGGCTTCACAGACCTCAGTCCCGGCTCAAGATAACGAAGGCACGAGCTATATATATACTGTTTTCGTCTTGTAACGTAGGAGGCAGGCTAATATGTCCTTCATACCAGTTTATATTGTTCATGTGGATTTTAAACTGTCTTGCTTATTTATGCACTGTGTGGGGCTAAAAATACGTAAATAACAGGTAGCAAAGACATAAAAAGGTAATCGTACTGAAGGGGTGGACTAAAATACGTAAATAACAGGTAACAAAGACAAAAAGGTAATCGTACTGAAGGGGTGGGCAAAAAAATACGTAAATAATAGGTAGTAAAGGCATAAAAAGGTAATCGTACTGAAGGGGCTAAAAATACGTAAATAACAGGTAGACAAAAAGGTAATCGTACTAAAGGGGTGGGCTAAAAATACGTAAATGACAGGTAAAGACAAAAAAGGTAATCGTCCTGAAGGGGTGGGCTAAAAATACGTAAATATCAGGTAGACAAAAAGGTAATCGTACTGAAGGGGCTAAAAATACGTAACAGGTAGCAAAGGCAAAAGTAATCGTACTGAAGGGGTGGCCTGCGTAAATAACAGGTAAAAAAGGTAATCTGCGTAAATAACAGGTAAAAAAGGTAATCGTACTAAAGAGGATGGACTAAAAATACGTAAATATCAGGTAGCAATGACGTTAAAAGATAATTGGGTGTAAGACTGCTAAATCATAGAGGGGAAAACACGTAAAAATGGTTGTTATTGCGTAACTTTCACCCTATCTCCCAGGCTTGACCAAAAAAAAAAATGCGAGGATTGATTACCGTGCTGGTTATTTGAATTTTGTAACAGTCCCGCCTGATGTGACAGTAGTTACAATACTCTGATTACGATTTAAATCTGTAGTAGGCTTCTTTGGTATTTTAGATTTTGATAATATCCAGAGTATTATAAAAGTCCAGTAATCATGGTTTTAGTTTTCTGCGGCACTTTTTTTTTTAAACCAATTTCGCAGTAGTTTCGGAGTAATCGCAAGCTGTTTTGTAGTTTTGAAATGATTGAAGTATCGTATGACTGGAGTTCGTATTTTGTAATCTGATGACAGTTTTGGTTGTTCATGCGTACCTGTAGGCATAGTCAGACTGGAGAGTCGATTTGACTAGTAACCAAGGAGGCTTATTCCCTTATCATAACCAAGGCATGTGAAATTTCATGCGACCACGACATATCACGAAGGTTTTGGTAGTGGCCTTGTTCTGTCAGGTGAAAAACTAACCCTATCCTTCCCATGACCTAATAACGCGAGATTAAAACCTTGTCGATAACGTTGATTAGATTAGCAAGATGGTTCAGGGTCTTGACACAATGAAGGAACTCTTATGAAGGAACTCTTGGCCTGGTTGTTCATTGGTTATATCCAGTGTTCTGTTTATCTGTCTGTCAATAGTCAAGACACCAAAATCCCGTAAGGGGTGGTCATTTGTCTCTTGAGTTACCGGTAGTTGTTTTACGGGGAGGGGCACTAACCCTCCGCCAACCCACTTGCTGACACGTTGGGAACACATATGGATTCGGTATATGGTTGCCACCCAGCGTTGTACATGGTTTTCTAGCTTATAGGAAACCATTAGGCTTGTCACTCAATATAAATCCACCTGAAAAGGGAAAAAAGAAGAGTAATAAAAAGTATATGGTTGCCACCCAGCGTTGTACATGGTTTTCTGGCTTACAGGAAACCATTAGGCTTGTCACTCAATATAAATCCACCTGAAAAGGGAAAAAA
>JAGKTI010025646.1:0-13889 GCA_018397915.1 Birgus latro
CTGGCAATATCACAAAGAATGGAAATCCGCATTCAGTAAAAGAACCAACATTTGTGTCATAGATGATATGTGAGGGATACTCGGAAAATTGTAAGGTAACAAAAGGGCTGACTCGGTTGCAAAAACAGACGTTTAGCAAAATATATAAATTTCAGCTTCTAACAAGCACTGTCATAACAATAAGTATATATAAACGTTTTTAAAATTTGTATGGTTGATGGAAGCAACGAGAATGGTAGCTACAGAAACAAATTGGAACGCTTGACAAATGGCCAGTTCTAGGGTAACACACACACACACACACACACACACACACACACACACGTCTTAGCACAGCATCAAATACCTAGTTGAAGCCCTATCAAGTATTAATGTACCTAGATGTGAGATAAAATCCTACATTGTGCAGGCGATGATTGCGGGTCGAAGTATTAGGGAATATTGAAATATAGCAAAAACTAAATGTCTGCTTTACTTACCTTCTTGTGGTCGTTAGATATTCAAGTAAGCTTCTTCTTGACAATTCTCTCAAGAATAAAATATGAATAAAGCAATAGTAACTTATGGCATATGTATATAACAAGTGCAATAACTCCAAAATCAGAAAATCTAAAACCGAACCGAAGGACATTATTGGGATAAAGTGAGAATATAATCTGTGTGTGTGTGTGTGTGTGTGTGTGTGTGTGTGTGTAAATGCTAGAAATATACATTGGATATATAAAAAGAATGGTTGATATGCCCATAAAGAGAAACCTAAAGACCTAGTAAGACCGTCTTTACTACAGGTGAGAGAGAATCTATAATAGCATCGTGAATAATGAAAATGCCATTTCACATATATAAGGTATTGAAGATATAAACAACAAGTTCGGTATCTCCAAAAACCAAGAGGAAATGGAAAACCCTAATAAAAGGTCCACTTGGAGGGTAAACTGCATATTGCACATGAAGAATCAAAGTAACCACACGATAGCTTTCCCTGGCTGGAGAAAATACAGAAGGGATAAAGTAATCCGTATTACAGTAGAAACCTCTCACACAGGGACCAGTAAACCGTATATAGGATATGAACATACAGTAGGATCAAGGAGTAGCCAGGAGGTCTTTGAACAAAGTCTGTTTTTATTCAAGACTTAAAAAACAAAGAAAACTGACAGGGACCTGCACCACTGGTTACTACATATGCAAGGTTTCTAATCACCCCCTTTTTTCGTGCCAACGAATACTAAAATAGTCATAAGGCTTAAGCCACATCACAGGTCCATGAGAGAGTAGCGGAAATTACGTGAGTACCTAATGCGGTCTTTTTCCGCTTCCCCCTCCCCATCATCATCACCACCAACATCAGTTCGTCATAACATTGCATGACAAAGGTCTCTCCCCCTGCTCTCCAGATTGGCCTATTTATTGGCTGTTAACTTGCTCCACAGCTAGCCTTATAATGGCCGTCTTATTCTCTTCACACCGATGGCGTAGTACAAGTATATATTTTGTTGTCACTGACACCATAGGAAATTCTTAAGCTCTTGAGAGGAGGTTGGTAGGGAGGGGATTAGAAACAAACTGCAATAACCCATCGTTCACCGATAAATGTGCCATAAGCAGAAAAAAAATGATGCAATGGTAACAAGAATCTGTAGTAATTTAAGTTAGTGGATTCATGGAGTTAAAAAACGGGGGCGGAAGGCAATAATAGATTGAATTCTTCCTTCTCCTCGACATTATCCAAAAATACAGTCCACACAAATAATAACAGTATTAATAAAAATAATTATGATCTATCTATCTACCTACTTGTACAACCTAGGCTGCTTCCCGTAATGAAAGGGAGGTACCCGAGACAGGACGACACACCCCCAATTTACTTTCCACACACACACACACACACATTTATTCGCATCTTAGCCCCAAAGGGGAGAAGGGCCGGATCCTCACTGCACCACACCGCTTGAGGGTCAACTGTGCAGTGCAATCAGCAACATCCTCAGCAGGGTCCGACAGCAGAGCTGGTTTACCCTGCCACATCATAATGGACCCATCCCCTTACCTGTACCTGACCTAGTCAGCTGATCAGACTAAATGCGGGAGAAAAGTCCTTCAGGGTTGTTTCGCCATTTATTCATTCACAATTTCTCCTCAATCATTCCTATCATGCACAGCCACTCTTCTTGCTCAACAAACAACTATCTAACATTTAAAGGTCTCTTCACACTGTCCATCCATCCTATTCGTGGTATTCCTCTCAGCCCTACATCCCTCACATCCGATCCAGTTATCTTTTTCACCAATCCCTCTTCATCCATTCTCTCTATATGCCCATACCAGTGGAACACTCTTTGCTCAAATCGATCAGCCATCTCCTGCAAAACTCCAGTTTTCCTTCGCACCTCATCATTTCTCACTCGATCCATATGCATCACTCCACACATACTCCTCAGACACCCCACCTCCGTTACATTTAAACTTTTCCTCTCTGCTACACCCATATTCCATGTTTCAGCCCCATATAATACAGTCGGTACCACTACACCGTATTCGGCCTTCTCTTTACATCTATTCTGAGCGAACGACACGTAAACACTTTCTTCATCCCACCCAGCACTTTTCCTACTTCATTAATTCTAAACTTCACATCGGCATCTATCCTTCCATCCACAGCAACATAATTATCATAATAAAGATGATGATGATAATAATAATAGAAATAATAATAATAATAATAATAATAATAATTGGTACAATAATTCATTAAATACCTCAGTCTTAAATAGATGCATTGCAGCATGTGGAAAAAAAAAACCTGACTTGGTAGATTAATTTTGCTCTCATACACATTAACAGTGGATGAGAGTGGTGATATAAAAAAAACTGTCCCCAACGTTACTTCTTGATGCGAGTCAATACTCTTCCCCGAACTGAAATCCTTGATACGGCCTGGTGTTTTATGCTCAGGTTTCATTTACTCCTCTTCTCTACATATCTTCTCTCCTTGATTAGTCTGGTATTAGTGAATGTTTATTAGTGAATAGTTACATTACATTAATTACGAATATAGCTTAGTTTGTTAATTAGGAAGATTTTTTTCAGATGATTAACAGGAAGAAAAAAACAAAATAAAAAAAAACTTCCATACACCACATTACAGGTGTCCTCCATTCATATAAAATAATGTGTACCAGTTGGACTTGAACTGCTGTAAGTTTAAGTTTTAGGGGGAAAATTAATCTGCGGATGTGAGTTCCAGGGAGTTCAGGGAAAAGAAGAATTCTGAAAGGCAGACGATCTACAATATGGCAGTGTGACAAGGAAGTCATAAGTCTATCAGATGCCCGTTTAGCAAGGAGGAAGGCATGGTGAGGTGGCACAATAGATATCACTTCGCCTGAGTATTTACCATAAAAGTTATCTGTATAATAATGCAAGGGAGACAAACTTCAGTCTTACTTGTAGGGGAGGTAGTTAATTTGTAATTGCTGAGTTATTGGTTATTCTTAATGCTTTGTTCTGAATTTTATCCAGTTGTTTTAGGGCATCCTTTCCTCATCCACTCCACAAGGTGAGCAATATTCGAGCTGAGAGTGCGCATGACTCCTGTAAATTATAGCCAATTGCTTTTCGGTGAAGAAGGTACAAATTTCTTTTAGGTGGTTTAGGGAAGTGATCTAATATGAGAGGTCCAACTGACGGTATTGTTACGCAAAACATCGAAAATTTCAGTACTTTTAGAGACAGGAATATAGGTTACACTGAAAGTAATACGGTATCTGAATCATGCAATAGCAGTCTATTTATGCACTGTATATATTTGGCTTTCCAAGCATTAAAAAAAAAAATGTTACTTTGTCTCCATGCAGTGATCATAGATAAGTCTTGCTTAATGGAGATTACTGTGCCTAGTTGGGAGTTAGAGACATCATTTATTGTGAATTGGTGCTTAAGTGTAAAGGAACTGTGAAAGGTTGAGTCATTTGCATATGACTGAATGATATTATGGGTGACAGACAAGAGAACTTTAATAGGAATGAGGAACAGGGTTGGAGCCAGGGTTGATCCTTGTGCTCAACAGCATTAAATGAGTCGAAATTAGAAAATATATCATCTATCTTTACTCTTATCTTTCTATTGCTGAAACATGAGAAAATCAGTGGGACATAAGATGATAAGCCATAGCAAGGGAGTCTGGATAACAGGGACCGGTACCACACCATGTCAAATACTTTAGAAATAATTGGGAACCCTGTACCAATTTCTCCATGTTGCTCAATTGACTAATGGATGTTGTGAGTCAATACACTGAGCATACCAAAAGTGGATCATCCGTGGCGAAAACAATATTGTCTCTGTCACTAGTTAAGTTGCTGGATTCAAGATATTATTAATGACAAAATCAAATAACACTGGTCTACAGGTAAAATGCTTCTGAAATGAAATCAGTCATACTTGACTAATTTTGAGTCACTGAAAACGAAATTGCTACTTAAAATCCTTGATTGGCTCTAGTTTTCAAGATATCACCGAATATAATAAATAGCTCGAATATTCAGTCGAGCTATAAGGACTGCGAGAGAACGAGCTCGATTCCAAACAAGAATGTGTGATCTGAATAATTGTTCTGATCAAAAGACAATATCTAATACTGAATCACCTATAAAATCACGTAGGTCACACTCAAAATCACATTAATCACCTATGAACAAGTCACTAATCAAATTAAAACGTGTGTTCTGTTTTTGGATGTTTGGTGGAAATGACTGGTAATTGTGTGAACTATGTCGACAACTTCTGCTATGTTTGTGGTGAGGTTACTTTTGTTTCACAAAAGCGCATTTTAACCGTCATGATCAAGAAGGCTTACCACCTCTATTTTGGTTGCAAAATCGGCAATCAGGATAAGATCTGGGCCCCGCACATATGCTGCAACACCTGTGCAACAAACCTCTGTCAGTGGCTGAATGGGAAGAAGAAATCCACGAAGTCTTCAGTGCCGGTGGTCTGGAGGCAACCAACAGATCATATCAGCACCTGTTACTTCTGCATGGTGCCTCCACTTCCAGATGTGTCAAGGAAAATGAAGTGGACTGTGCAGCATCCCAACATTCCGTCTACCGTCGACTGGTGCCCCATGGAGACGCACTGCCAGTTCCTTTGTTTCCAGAAGTTTTCACACTGGAGTCAAATGAGGAAGAGGAGGATGTTGAAAGCTGCATTCTTGAACATCCTACGTCACATGACCCAGATTTTCCGTCACACGTTCCTTTCGAGCCACAGCTCATAATACAGGCCAAACTCAAAGATCTTGTCAGAGAAGAATAAGGCAGAGTTACTGGGTTCGAGGCAACAGTAGTGGAATCTACTGGCGAGCGATGTTCGGATTACCACGTTCTGTGACCGCCAAAAAGACCTCATTCGATTCTTCTTTATGGAAGGAGAACTTGTGGCCTGCAAAGACATCAATGGACTGATGACGGCTCTCAACATCGCTCATGAGTCTTCTGAGTGGAGGCTGTTCATCGATTCATCAAAGGCCAGCCTCAAAGCCTTTTTGCTACATAACAGCAACACCCTGCCTTCAGTTCCATAAAGGCATGTGGCACATGTGAAGAAACCTACGACAACATGCAGCAACTCCTGAGATGCATAAACTACGACTCACATCAGTGGCAGCTCCGTGGAGCTTTGATGGTTGTTGCCCTCTTGCTAGGTCTACAGGCCGGATACACCAAGTACTGCTGCTTTCTCTGTGAATGGGACAACCGAACAAGAGATTCGCACTACATCAGGTGAGACTGGCCGCTTTGACTGTCATTGGAACCAGGGCAGAAAAATGTTCAGCATCCCCCACTCATTGACTCAGGGAAGATTCTCTTGCCGCCCTTACACATCAAGCTGGGCCTGATGAAATACTTTGTTAAGGCGATGGACAACACTAAACCGGCCTTCAGGTATCTCCTTGAAAAGTTCTTGAGGCTAAGTGAAGCGAAAATAAAGGAAGGGATGTTTGCTGGCCAGCAGATTCATGAACTTGTCGGAAATGATGAGTTCCATCATCTTCTACGAGGCAAGGAGAAGCTAGTATTGAAGGCTTTCGAAAGAGTTGCAACGAACTTTCTTGGGAACAAGAAGGTGGAGGACTGCAAGGAATTGGTGAAGAATCTGCTCGAGACGTACAGAAGCCAAGGCTACAACATGTCGCTGAAAATACACTGGATTTTTTCCCACCCAACTACAGAGCAATGAGTGACGAGCATGGTGAGCGGTTCCACCAGGATATTGCAACAATGAAGAAGAGATATCAAGGCAAGTGGAGTCCATCAATGCTAGCAGATTACTGCTGGACAGTGACGAGGGATGCTCCACTCGAGAGCTTCAAGATGCAAGCAAAGAAACGTTGAACAGACGATGAGTGAACTTGAACGAGTGTTACTTGCACAATTACTGTAGTACTTTCACTGCACCATGTTGAATTAGTGTTTTAGCACATTTTGTCTGTATTATTCAATCTTCATGTGATCTGAAATATACATATATTGACTTATTATGTATCTAATAAATATGAAAATATCCAGAAACCAGGTGCCAATCAATGGATTTTATGGTCATATTTGAACTCAGCACGTCAAAATCTACCAGAGACAGCACATTTCATCTCTGAGGCAGTCACCTTCCAAAAATTATAGATCAGTGTAATTTACCAAAAGAATATGTGACATCTATGGATCTGTATGAAAAGGAATAAGACGAACTTGCTTTCTTTGAAACTGGGGGAGAAGTTGGCTTCTTTCCAAGAATTAGGGATTGGAATAGTACACATACATAGTATGAACAATCTAGCAAGAACAGGAGCACGTTCTGTGGAACATTTTTTCAATACTATTGGAGGAATTCCATCTGGACCTGGAGCTTTGTTGGTCGGTAAAATGTCCAAGAAAGATTTTATGTATCTAGCATGTATCTTTAATACAGCAATTTCAAGTGAGTCGACTTCTTGTATAGGAACGGGCTGACTGACTTTCTCCAAGGTAGACTTTCTAGCAAACGTACTCGCGAGAATGTTAGCTTCTCCCCGAGATTAATTTGCGATGTTTTCGTCTGAAGTTTTAGTAGGGGAATGGATGATGACTTGTTAAAGTTTGTAATACTCTTTAAAGAGCGGAGTGTTGACCATAATATACTGTATTGTCATTAACATTATTTAGTAGTCTGGATGCTTGGCTGTGAAGATATTTTGATTTGGCGAAATTTATTATTGCTTTAGCGTGGTTTCTAGCAATATTTTATTAACTGAGGGAATTAATAGTTTTTTAATATTAGTAAGAGCTATAGACTAGAGACAAATGGGTTGTTGGTCTGACGCAGTTTCAGTCGAACCATTTATGGAGTCCAGTCTCGAAGAAAATTGTAGTTAGGAGTATCTATCTATCGATAGATAGATAGATAGACAGATAGACAGATTGATTGATAGCCAGATAGATTTTGATGTAGATGGATGGATAGATAGATAAACAGATAGATAGATACCTAATAGATAAATAGACATAGAAAGATAGATATATGTATAGCCAGGCAAGAAATTTTCTTGTAGGCAAGCGAGGTTGAATGCTGCTGCTGCTTCTTCATTATTTAGTGTCTGCTCAATGCTCTCGATGAGTCGGGCTAAGTTACGTTGATTTTCATTTAGACTACTGAGTAGCTGTCCATATTTTGGTGAAGCTGGTGACGTTTCGTTTCTTTCTCGGAACATATTCTGACCAATCTGATGACGGGTGGAGAGATACTTCATTATATAGCGGGTGCCGACATGTTTTAGCACATTAGCACGCACGATGGGAGGTATTTGACTATCTCATTGGTTGAATGAGTTAGCCCACTGACAATAGTGATCTTCTGCATGTTGGAAGGATTTGTAAATCGTCTGGTTTTGAGCCGATTGCAGGTATCAGTTAGGGTTTATAAAGTGCTTCCAGAAACAAGAGTCTACGTGGGTCATTTTGCCGGTCAGTTACTTCAGTACATTTTTCGAGGCGCTGATGGGTGAGCGAGATATTGTGGATAGTTATGTAATAATTTTTTAACGATTTGTTCTGTAGGTAACATGTGAGACGCCTTGACAGTTTAGTCCTCGTGATTCTTACGTAGGTATTAGGCCCACATTCCTTAATTGTGCAGTATGTCGGTAGATGACGTGGTCTTCATGTTTGGACGTACTTTTCATGGCAGAGCGTTCTTGAGTAGAAGCTGAGAGGTTTCGCAGGTATTGTACGTTGCTATTAGCACGCTTTTGTTTGTGTCTGTGAATATGACATTTTTGTGAATGATATTAATCATTATTTTCTCATCAGTTTTACACTTTGTAGACATGTTTGTTAGTGCAGATTACATTTTCGCTATTGGGAAAAAGGGCGTTGTAAAATGAGTACTGTTTGCTAACTGCATTCTTTAATATGTCTTCTAAGTCGCTATTCCGATATCCACTGTTGACGAGAACTTAAGCAAGTCTGTCCAACTCTGAATGAACACTTCTCCATGAGGAATAGTGGGTGAGAGCACGGTGGACGTAGGCACTGATAGTAGAGCCTATACTGTACTATCTCTGAGGGCATTCACTTTTGTCGTTGAGACAGTTCTTCACTGGATGATTTTACGCAGGCTGCAGTTATTAATCCAGAGTCGCAAGCGGTCACTAAGACATCCAGGAAGGAGAGGCGGCCATGCGTGTAATCTTCGAAAGTGAATTTTAGGCTGGAGACGACGATGAGGCGCTGACTTGGATGACCTTTAGCCAGATACCCAGACTATGCCTCATCTATCACCAGTCACCAGTCAGTCACCATGCAGTCACTACAAGCAATGGTTACTTTATCACCAGTCACCAACTACCACAGTCAGTATTTACTACAGTCACCAGTTACCAACCTCCAGTCATCATTCACCAATTAACAGTCACCTGTGATCATGCATACAGTAGTTACCTCACAACAGCCATCTCATTGTATGCTGCCATAATGAGCTAATGCCACCTCTGTTATCATTTACCAGTCAGTTACCTTTACTGTCAAGCCCACATGCCTCATCACTGCCATATGCACCACCACATCTCACCACTACCGTCATCATTACCGCACACACCTCACACCTACTACTAACACACACACCTCACCAACACTATCACCAAACATGTCACCACCACCACCATCACAAACCTCACCATCAAATACCCCATCAACACCATCAGCAAACCCCCCATCATCACCATCATCATCAACACATGCACCACCAAACACCCCATTACCACCATCACTACACGCCTCACCACCAGACCCCACCACCACCGCCATCACCACACACCTCACTACTGTGTGTCTCACCCCCATTTTGTTCTTTTTTTTTCGCTACCTCTCTCTCTCTCTCTCTCTCTCTCTCTCTCTCTCGTAATAATCCCAAAGTCCAGCCTGATCCTTCTGGCAACTTCTCCAACCAACTATCTCTCTCATCAATAATACCTTTGCTTAGCTCCGACTCATTCTGTCTTAATATTCCCTAACATTTCCTTGTTAATGTTTTCCTAATTTCTCTAATTATATTTCATGTTACTTCTTTGTTAATATGTTCCATATTCCTCTCCTAAATATATCCTGTTAGTTCTCATGAAATATTTCTTGCACTTCACCTAACATTAAGCTAGGAATTTTTGTGCTAAAACTTCCGATTTGCCTGCTGATATTTCTGCCATTCCTGTAGCAGTATTCCTGGGTAAATAGCTCCGTTATACCTAGGTTAATATTTTCCCACTATATCTCTGTTACATTTTGTGCTATTCCTATGTTGATGTATTTGCCGTTTGGGTTCCCTCGACTCTCTCTCGGGTGAGTAAAATCATCTGGCGTTGGCATGAACAGGTCACTAGAGTTGTTCTGACAATGAGAGCAAATATTTCCACTACTCCTCGGTTAATCTTTCCGCTATTCCTGTGCTATAATTTCCGTTGTGCCTGTGCTAATATTATTGCCAATTCTGCTCTAATGATTCTAGACTCCTATTTGCCCATTAATATTTTCGCTGTTTCTGTTACGTTTCAGCACCTCTTCATTAGCTATGCAATTTGAGTATTACTCCTTTATACTTTTTCTCTTATATTTTTTAAACCCAAGGCGTCCCGACGACGTATGGGTTTGTCACGGTGACACCTGACGAAGTACCCATACGTTTTGCAATTGCAACGTGCGTCATTTGCACATTTTTCCAATTTCACGTGCAATTTTAGGTAGGCATATGTGGGAGACCTTCCTCTGCTGGCGGGGATACTTCCTGGGCCCACCTAATCCTCCTTTCACCCCCCCCCCACACGCCATTTTCTCGGCACCTGTTAGCAGTGACCTGGCCAGTAAAGACATGTCGAGCCACGGTCTCTCCAATGACAAAATTCACGGTGAAAGTGATTCCTGAGGTGGAGGACAAAGGAACAAACAAGCTAGAGGAAGAAACAAACAGAAGTGATGAGGTGGTAATGTCATAAAGTAAACAGGCTAGAAGAAGAAACAAACAGAAGTGATGAGGTGGTAATGTCATAAAGTAAGGTGCCATATGTTGATGTGTTTGGTGAGTGAACAATGCTTATATCGCCTATATTATTTTATGAAAACCAATATATTCTTGTACAACATATAAATTCATTCTAAATAAATAAATAAATACGAAATTTAAAGTAGCTTGAATTCGTTATCCCTCCCATAGTTCGTTTTCTTTGAAGCTAGGTACCTTCATAGAGCATGAAAAGGTACGGGTGGCTCTCACCTGTACCAACATTTACAAGCTCAGGTGGGCGATTTCTCTATGAATTTTTGATGTTTCTCACCAAAAGTGGAGGTTTGAGCCAAAAAAAAAAAATCCAAAATTGGTCGTGGGGGGGGGGAGGGGTCAGTGGTGGAAAATCGGCCGGGACGTGATATCTTCACTATTTCTGATTCTCAGTCTGCTGTGCATTGACTCAGGCTGTTACTCATTTGGGCTTAAGAGACTTTCTGGCACGCCTACCTTTTATTTTGCTTAGTGATTTATTTTGAATATGAGGCATTAACCTCTTCATTACGAACGTCATAGAGTGGTGCATTCTAACCCCTTCACCTCAAACAACCTCTACTGAAATGAATATAATAACAGTGAAATCTGTTGAATGCAAAGATGTTCTTGGACCCAATGGGTTAATCTTCCTTTGTGTGATGTTACACCTCATAATTATCAATATCGTTTGTATAAATACCACTGGCGAGAAAATCGAGGAGTCATATATAAAAATAAACCAGCAACGACTAGGTGCTAGGGAGGCCTCTACGGAATACGGCCTTTATGAACATGCAGATGCGGGATCTGTTGCATTCCCTCCGTTTCTTGTATCTTTCTTATTTTTTTCTTTCAAACACATTTTCAGCTTGGCACCAGTCTCTATAGTAATTCGTTTCAGACTTGGCAAAATTATTCTTTGGGGCAGCATTCCACGACTACTTTTCAATTTTTATTAAGGATTAAAATTATTTTTGGCGTCAATCGTCAGTGTATATGTAAGCACCCAAATTTTCGGTATGATATTCATGTATAATTATTAATCATCATGATAATTAGGTGAGAAGTATGTCAGTGTACTGTAGCTCTGTGGAGACCATTTTGCATATCCTTAGGAATGTTGGAAGTTTTTAATTAAATATGAGATTACGATGGGAAAGCCAACTAGGAATTTTTGACATCAACCTTATCATGGTTGGGACAACAGTATACAGTAGTTATATTCCAACTAACACCAGGTGATTATATTCTACTTAAAATGTGCCATAGGAGCCTGAATACTATTGGCGGCATACAGCCCCAGCAGTTGGGTGGCCAGGAGTATTTCCATCAATTAGTCCATATCAGTGTTATTGGTACAGGTGTTTTAAAGTTAACGGTTATGAATTAGGGGCTTGCCTACACCTTGGCGCACCCGGTTTTAATAATACAGTCGTTAATGTCCAGAGGAGACCTTATTATAATTCAGGGAAGTGTTGCAATATACCAAAACTTTTCCTGTATAATTAATGATACTGTAAAGTGGAGGGGGACTGGCAACTCTGCTGTAATTAGCAGTGGGGCTTTAACAGGCAATGATATGTGATGTACTGTTCACTTACTAGGCAACTTTTCAACAGTTTACTGAAGAATTAATAGAACAAAAGAACGCTAAAGAATATTTTAATATTTATTCTCCCACGTAATTTTCATATCGCTTTATTGCTTCCTCGGAAGGGACGAGGGAAAAAAGGCTGCGGAAGGATGTCGTGGAGGGATGGGGAGGGTATATGAGTACGGGTGGTGTGAGGTGAAGAAATCCCTCGTGAGATAAAAGTGTCTGGCACCTCGTTGGTTTGGAGTTTACCTTATGCTTGTCTGTTTGTCTGACTGCAACATTACGAAACAACGTCTGACTGCAGCATTACGAAACAACGTCTGACTGCAGCATTACGAAACAACTTACAGAATGATCGCGAGAGGATAAAATGGTTAAATTTTGTAGGCATGCGTTGGATTTACCACCGTCCGTGAGGGGTACCGTGGAAGTGTAATGCAATAAACAGCTCGGTAACAACTCTTCCAGGTTCGAGACTCAACCATATTTACACAAAGTCCGGTCTGCGACTACTACACATAATATACCTATCTTCTACACAACCTTAGTCTACTGCATTTCCTGGGGTAAGGTGGACCCATTAGCCTTGGATGGAAACTGGACTAAGAGAAGAAAAGCCGCAAATACAAACTCAAGGCCCTTGACAAGGACTGACAACAATAAGGGCATTTGGCCAATATGATATTTTAACACACCACTTGCTGGTGACACAACACAGTGGTAGTGATGGAGCTGCAAGGCACACGGCTATACCCTTTTTTACTCTTCCTCGGCCTAGAATTACCATCTTTCCTTTGTGAATGCTGATCTGTAACAAGAAATTAACAATAGAACATGATACTAGTCAGGAAGAAGTTTTATGAAAATGAGGCTGACCAGCACCATTGCCATACTATGTCACTGAACTAAGTGAAATAAGCAGCCAAGGGACGACAATCTTGCCCAAGTTAAGGTAAAAGAACTATGGTTGCTATCAACTAGAGAAAAAAGGGCTTATACATGATTCTATGACCAGATCATCAAAAGCGTTAACCAAACTGTTAGAGCGAACATAAATCGAAGAGAATACAAGTATGTTCACAAAAAATTCAGGTTTACGCAAGTCGACTGTGGAAATATGGAGACTGGCTTTTACCGAGTCTCGTATAGGACCAGCTTGAAATACCTTATGCATAAATTACACATCATGGTCAGACGTATGGTTTCTATACGTGCTATTCTGCCACCTTTTCGAGAAAGACTTTATCTTTTTTTTTACCCTGCAGTGCCTGAGACACAAATAATAAAATGTAAGACTCTTTTACTCTCCTTCACTCTCCTTATGAAGCTGAATCGAATCCTCTTGAGATAACAAGAATGAAACTAGACGTCCCTCGTGGCGCGCATACCTCCTCCAATGTCATTGCCATTAAGAAAGATCCAGATCCAGATCCCTGGAGATATTGTGTGGAATACATAGGATCCAGATTCGCCTCAAAATTTTATCAACTGTTCTTTGACCCATGGCCCACTCATCAAAAAAAAAAAAAAAAATGAAATTCATTTAAAACTTTGACATATTATACATACTGTAGGTTCCGAATCCAGATCCGCCCCATAATTTAATCATCCTTTCTTGGCCCATGGCCCACCCTTCCACCACATTCCATTGAAATTCATTGAGAACTTTTGGATATGTCGACTGCACAAACAGACAGACCCTGAATACTTAACCTCATCCAACTTCGTTAGC
>JAGKTI010025647.1:1547-13889 GCA_018397915.1 Birgus latro
CCTGGGTCGCAATTTAATTTTAGCTTGTGACCAAGACCTATTTTTGCTTACCTGACTCCTAGTTCTTCCACAAAGTTTGGTTCAAATCAGATTAAAACTGATTAAGTTGACCTTGCCAAGTAGATTGCTCTTACACACATACACACACACACACACACACACACACACACACACACACACACACACACGTGCGGGCGCGCAGGTCAACATTCAATTGTACAGTACGTGCATAATTATCTAGGAAGGGTGGTAGAAAAATAAACAAGTTACTTATTGGTGGAGTCAGTGCTACATTTTTCCCATCTCATAAGGCATCTCTGCGTAGTTATATAATTATGGTATTCAAATGACTTTGTAGTAATAAGTGACAATATCAGTAACTGATATATTTAGTGAGGAAATGCAAAATTATAGGGAAAATGTCATGTGATTACCTCAGTCATTACACTCACATAGCATGTTTAGCACCAAATGTACTGCTAGGTGTTTGCATTTGTAAGGAACACCATCATCACAGTACAGTGCAACAAGCGTCCTTTTAACTGAGCAATCGTCAGTAAACTGATTTTAATGCTGGAAAGCATGGAAGTCGCCTCCAAAAGTTCGTCTCATGCGTGGTGCTGCCTAGCACCTTGTCTGGTTAAGTAGGTCAGAACTGCACGTGAAAACAAACTATTTTTTCCCATTTTTGTTGCACCAGTGACTTAGCTTAACCGACGTCCTCAGGGTGGTAAAAGAACCTAAGCATCTCACCTTCCGGGCAGTTTTACTCAAAATGCTCATCTTCCTAATGCTCAAAACTCAACAAGCATACCATCTACGGCATTATTCCCATCAGTCCATCCTCTTTCCAATGAAAGTATTAGCAGACCGTTAGGCAGAGTCACTGAGGAGAACGGAGGTGGAAATAGAAGTAACTTCTGAGTGGAAGGAGAGGCTGCACTTGGTGCACGTGGTAACAACAATTTCAGTGACTGGATGGCATGCGCCCTGCACTTGGTCAGCCAGCCATGCAACCACAGCAACATTGTGAAGCATGCTTCATCACCTTGTCCGTGTGATGCTAACGAGTTTGCCTGTTTTCTAACCACTTCAGAGTGTCACTTGCACCTCCGTGTGCAGGGGGTATAAATCACTATTTTTACCTTATTTCACCATTAAAACTTAAGAGTGCTTACGACTTATTCACAGTTATATTTCTATGAAGCTCATAATTTTAAAAACTACCGCATAATGTAACGAATGAAGAAGCACTTACTTTATTTTGAAAGGACTTGATTTTCTTGAAATGCTTTTTTCTATGCCTTAGTACTCTAGAATAAATATTTATAATTATTATATCCACACATCACTCTATCTATCTATCTATCTATCTGTATAGATAGATTGATTGATTGACAGTTACATGGATAGACAGATATAATCATAACGAGCAGACATTGCAAGTACACTGCTGAACCAAAGCTTCCTTCAAACTTTTCAAATAATTCCTTGACTGAGTCAATCTCTGCCAAGTTTTGCTTGTAAACTTCTCTATCTCATTTCTCCATCTCCTGTCTGACCATTTTCTGTTATGCTCACAGTCTCACGATGTCCAGTCAGTCAGCCTCTTGCTTCATCGGATATCCCTTATTTTTGCTATATGACCTGCCCACCTCTATTCCTGTTCTTTTATAACTTCAATAATGTCTATGACTTTAGTTTACTCTCTCACCCAATTTGTTCCTTTCCTGTCTCTTTAAAATATTCCCAACACTGACCTTTCCACTGCCTTGTCAGTTTCCAGGTCTGAGGTTCGTGTTTCATAGCTGGGATTGTACATTCGCTATATACTTTTCGTTTCATACATTTTGGCATGCTACTTTTCATGTTGTCACTATATTTACTAAGAGCATTCCACCCAACTGCCCAACTGTGATACGTCTTTTTATTTTGCTACCATACTCTTTTGTTAGTTTTAGTGTTTGCCCTAAGAAATTGTATTCCTCAATTTCTTCAAGAACATCTTTGCCTAGTCTAATGATGATCTTTGGTGTATTTAGATAAAACATTATTTTTGGTTAACTCCGGTTCATCTTTCACCCTAATTTGAGACCTTATTAAGGTCGTTTAACATTTCATGCAATGTCTGTTGTTTCTGAGACTGGGGCAGTGTCTGGGGCAATGTCATCTGCAAATCTTAAGTGGTTTCTTCATCTTTGTTTACTCGTTTATTCTCCCAGTCTTGCTATCCAAAACTACTTTCTAGGAATGCTGCAAATCCTTTTGGTGAAATTGCACCTCCCTGACGCACACCCTTCTCAATCTTAATTTTTTCGAGTCATTATGCAGTTTAACTGTAACAGTTCCCCCATTATACATGTTTTTAAGCAGTTTTATAACGTTCTCATTAGCTCCTTGTTCCCGCAATGAATTTATAATTTCTATGTGTTCTACTAAGTTGAAAGCCTTTTGTAATCAACAAAACCTAAGCACAGTGGTATATTACAGCTTACTCTGTAGTTTTCTCAGTCAGCTGGTTCACTGTGTGTAAGTGATCAGAAGTCGAATACCCGCCTCGAAATCCTCCCTGTTCTTACTGTTTTTTTTTTATTCTGTTTGTATGGGCTTCAGTGAAGAGTTTGTAAATAACTGGTAGGAAGTAATGGGACGATATTTGCAAAGATTTTCTGAGTTGCCTTTTTTTTTTTTTTTTTAGCAAAATAACTATTGTACTACACCATGCTTTCGGAATTTTCTTCTCTTTAAACTGAGGAAAAAAGTGGGCGAGCCTGTTATGTACTTCTGCCTCAGACAATTCCATCTCCCCTTTTCATACTATTAAATGTTTTCTTTGTCTGGCGTTTCCTCAGTAATTTCACTTTTATCAGATGAAGAGTTAGCTATTGGTGCTATTGTCTCTGATCCACACAGTTATTTGTAAACTTCTTCATCACTCTTCACCATCCTTTCTCAACATTTAATGACTTTACCACTTTCGTCGTTCAGTGAAATAATGTGCTGCTTTCGTAGTGCCATTTTACTTTCGACCTGTTTCTGACTTTTTCCTTTTTTGATGATTTATTTGATGTGATATGTGTTTTTCTTTCCTTTTACTTCGCTGTGTCTCTTGTTGATAAGCTTATTAAATCCACATATATTATTTCATCTTCTCTTGTTTTTACTTTCATTTTCTTCTTGTCATGAGCTCGTGGGTCGTTTTTGAATACTTATTGGCTTTGGTTGTGTTAGCTTTCCCTGTTATCTCCGAATCTCTTAGCACTTTTGTTTTTCTGTCATTCAGCTCAGCAATGTCACACTCAGCATACTCCTAACTTAGAGCCTGACATCTGTTCGATGTTTGTAACTGAAAGGCTGTCAGCTCAGCAATGTCACACTCAGCATACTCCTAACTTAGAGCCTGACATCTGTTCGGTGTTTGTAACTGAAAGGCTGTTTTGTTTTCGCTTACTTTTATTAGGCATTTTTTTTTTTCGATTAGCTTCTTTCTTTCACATCACTGCTGCAAACGTTATTCTAGGACGTCACACGTGAATTAACTTGCGCCCGTTATCTTGCCACGTCGTTTTCATAGCCTACCTCCATGTAACTTGTGTACAGTATTGTCTAACGTCACTGTCGTAAACCTTTTTATATACGACACTCTCGTCCACTATTTACACTGTGGGAATGAAAATCGATAAGACAAACACACACACACACACACACACACACACACACACACACACACACACACCTTGCGCACATTAGTTTCTCCACATGTCTTAATCTACCTTCATGTCACGCAAAATATTATTTGGGCGTCCGTTTCATGAGGTAAGTACACGTCATGCTCATAGTAGGGTGATAAACTAAATCGCTTATTCTTTCTCTCTCTCTCTCTCTCTCTCTCTCTCTCTCTCTCTCTCTCTCTCTCTCTCTCTCTCTCTCTATGAAAATCACGGAAGAAGAGGCATTATCTTCTCTCTTCAGAGGCACATATTTAAGCCTTATTTTTCTTTAAAAAAAATACAGTTGTTATGTACTCGCATGACTGTCGTATAAAAAAAAAAAAAACATGTCCGCGCAGTACGCTATTTTAGCACATCACTGTAATGACTTACACGTCCAAGTCGCATACCAACTTCGCACGTCACTTTCGTAAGCTACTTACACACCACTTGTGCACAATATTTTCTAACGTCTGTCTCGTGAACTATTTACATTACACTACTGTATTACATGTAACCTCCAGGAAATGCATTGTGGGAGAGAAAGGGTGCGAGGGTGGCATGTTCCCATTATGGTTTTCCTGATGTCGACGACTTAGGGCTCGACAGAGGAGTGATTGCCACGTCCAATTCACGTCCAGTGGCTCCGTCAGTAAGCCCCTCCCTTGGACACTTTGATGGTGGAGGAAGATGGTGCTGCCAGTGGTGGGCAGGTGACCAATTGGACAAAACATATACCTCGTAGTGTCTCTACAACGTGAGACGGGTGACTGACGGGGTACCTGACTCACGAAGCTGACTCAGATGAGATGAAAGAGGCCACTTAGGACTTAATTTACCAGTAAAGTGCACTGTGTATGCGAGTGTCGAGCGAGCGAGCGTTTATACATACGCCGACCACCATAATTTCATTTTGGTGTAAACTTCCAGCATTTCTGATGAGAACTACGTCGGTAAAAACATGGCTATTGATCAAACGATAAAACTCTGAAATTGGGGCGATTACCTTTGGTGATTTCACCCCCTAAACACAGAAAAAACGTTCATGTATAATTATGAGCGAAATATCCTATATTTAACTGTTTGAGTTCGTGCCAGAAAGCATAGTGTTACGACAGGAAATCTATTTTCATTGTGGACCATGCCAAGTGAAGCCCTCAGAATATTCCCTTGGAAAGCTAGGATTCCAAGGGATTTCTTTCGTCTCATGAGTTAGTATATAGCTGAAAACAATATTCATTGTTGTATCTGCTACTGCTGAAAGAATCTCTTCTCCATCTCACATGGAAAAGTTGTCAGCCTCTGAAAACCGCTATGTTTGGGCCGTGTCGTGTCGGGCTGGGTTGGGTCGTGTCGGGCCACTCACTTTTCAGCTGAACGTACAGTAAACATCTCTTCACTATGCTCGCTCGCTTCTTTTGCTCTAACTATCGTCCAATTGCTTTAACATCCTGTGTTTCTAAAGTGTTCGAGTCAATTCTTAACAGAAACATTTTAAAACATCTATCCTATCACAACCTTTTTTCTGATCGTCAGTATGAGTTCCGTCAGGGACATTCCACTGGCGATCTTCTCACCTACCTTTCAGACTTCTGGTCATCCTCCTTTCGGGACTTTGGCGAAATCTTTGCCATTCCGCTTGACATCTCAAAGGCTTTCGATCGAATCTGGCATAAATCTTTAATTTCTAAACTGCCCACTTACGGTTTCTTTCCTTCTATCTGTGCCTTCATCTCTAGCTTTCTTTCTGGTTGTTCTATAGCCGGTGTTGTAGACGGCCATTGCTCTTCTCCTAGATCTATCAACAGTGGTGTTCCTCAGGGTTCTGTTCTATCACCAACTCTCTTCCTTTTATTCATCAATGACCTTCTAAGCTGTACATCTAACCGTATCCACTCGTATGCTGATGATTCCACCCTTCACCTTTCCATTCGGTTCCCGCAATGTCCATCTCAGCTGTTACTTCAACAATCAAGGGATGAGACTATGGCACACCTAATGTCTGACTTGCCCCGTATCTCTGACTGGGGTAAAAATAATCTTGTTGTTTTTAATGCATCAAAGATTCTGTTCTTACACCTATCAACCAGACAAAATCTTCCAAAGGAGTACCCGCTGATGTTTAATAATGTCCAGCTCATTCCCGCATCATCCTTGAACATGCTTGGGGTTTCATTCTCTCGGGATTTATCTTGGAAAGAACATATTACATCTCTTGTGAAACCTGCTTCCAAGAGATTAGTTGTGTTAAGCCGACTCCGAACCTTCTTCACCCTTGCACAGTTGTTGACTTTATACACGGGATTTATTCGCCCCTGTGTAGAGTACAACTCTCATATGTGGGGTGGCTTCCCACATACAGCTTTTCGCAATAGGGAGGAGTCAAAGGCTTTTCATCTCATTAACTCTCCTCCTCTTACTAGCTCCCTTCAACCTCTGTCTCTACGCCGCACTGTTGCATCTTTATTTCTTTTCTATCACTACTTCAATGACCACTTTTTCTCTGAACTGTCAGCTTGCATCCCTCCACCTCTACGACGGGCTCATAGCACCCGTCTAGCAACAACCTCTCATCCCTTTTCTGTCCAACTCTCTAATGCAAGAGTTAACCGTTATTCCAAGTCCTTCATTTATGCAACTGGTCAACTCTGGAACTGTCTTCCTCTGTCTGTATTTCCTACTTCCTATGATCTCCAGTCTTTCAAACGCAGTGTGTCCAGGCATCTTGAAATTAACGGATCTTGAATTTGGCTCTCTTTTGTATTGTTTTTGTTTATTCTTGGATGGAACAGTTTGTGGGCCCACAGCCTTTGGTTCCTTCTTCCTTGAAAAAAAAAAAAAATAGCATGCCCTTGAAACTGCTGTTTGGCCACTAATGTGAATTTACTCATGACCACCCAGAGGGACTAGAACCCTCTCGAAACGACGAAGAAAATCAGGATTCAGAAGGTGACCGTTAAAAATTGACCCGCCACAGTTAACAGGTTCATCTGACGGGGAGAATTAACATTATTAAAAAAAAATAAAATTAAAAATAACTGCTGCTGCATTCCCCATGATCTGCAAAAAAAGGAAAGACAGTCAGATATTTATCCAGTTGGCATTTGAGCTTTATCAGTATATTACAGTTTGCCACACTTGTAGACAATTTGTTCCATATTTTGACAACTCTCCTGAAGAAAAAGTGGTTAGCTTCATTAGACTGGAAATGTCTGACGATGATTGTATAACCGTTGTCTCTAGTGTAACTGATTGGTCTACAGTCAAGTAGGCTACTTGTTAACAACCATATTGTCATGTCCATTAAAAATTCTGTATACTTGAATCATTATCTGGGTATCATTTTAGCGACTTTGAAGTACTCCAAATTTTTCCATATCCGTCTAGTAAAAAGTGAATAAAACTGATCACAGTACCCCAACTGGGCCGTACTAAAGAACTGTACAAGGTGTGTATGATGTTCTCTGAACTGAGTTCAAATGCTTAACCTATAAATTTGACTATTAGCATTCCTTACTGCATCTGTTCACTGTTGACTTGGTTTCACATCATTTGTTATTATTCCTATTCATTTTCTTAGCTAATATTCTCTAGTTGAGAATTAGTCGTGTTGTACTTTTTTTTTTCATTTTATAACCCAATATTTAAACGCTCCATTTGTCAGCAATAAAATCTATTTGCAACGTTTGAGCCCAGTTAAATAATATAACTCCATCTCCCTCAGGCATGAGCTAATGTTATGGTGAATCCTCTCTACTACCAATTTTCGTATCATCGGCAGCTTTGGAGGTTTTGCAACACATACCTTCAACATTGTCAATTAAAAGTAATAAAAGAACATGACCCAGAACTGAACCCTGTGATACTTTGCTTCTGAACTTCATCCAGTGTGATACTTTCCCATTAAGTATACGTCTCTGTTTACCTTCTTTAACCTTAATTTCAATCCATTTTTGTACATTGCCTCTGATTCCATAGAATTTAAGCGTCTCGGAAAGACATTTATAAGGAACTTTATCAAATACCTTCGGGAAAACAAGATATATTACATCAATGGATTTAGTGCACTGAAAAAGTCAGAGCTAGTTAGACATGACCAATTGCTCCAGAATCCATGCTGTGTGACTTAAATGAGAATATTTACTACTAACATTCAGTTAACACGACGATTATTTACAGTTTTTTTACTGCCTTTTTAAAATACTGAAGCTGCATTCTCTAGCTTACAGTCCTGTGATACAGTGCAACTTTTTATTTATAAATTGAATATTAGAGCTTGAGCTATTGGTTCCAAAATTTCTTTTTGGGGGGGTTTGAAGACTCTTGAAGATACTCTGTCTGGCACAGGTATTTTGTTGATCTTAAGTTTATTTATCGCAAACAGTACATCTCTCCTACTAATAATATCATTAAATGTTCTATTTTCATCTACATGTACGAGGGAAAGTGGAGGCAATGAACATGGATTTTCTTATGCAATTGCTGATGCAAACATAGTGTTAAGAATTTTGGCTACGTCAGTTTCATCGTTTGCATGCTCACCATAAGCCGATACTAGCGGTCCTATTGTTGTTGTCAGTATCTTCTTATATTTGTTGTAATTAAAAATAAACTCTATCGGATTTGATTTACTCTGTGTGTTTCAAGATTTTTCTTATATTCATTTCTTAGACTTTTAGCATTTCTTGCAAGTGTATTCTCACATTGACACTGAAGGAACGATATTCAAATGAGTAAAATTCAAGAAAGAATGACCAGCTGAGCACAGCTAGAGGGAGATGAAGTTAATGAGTAATACTGAAGGAAGAATGACTATTCTGATAAGGTTAAAGGAAAAATAAGTATATCAGCCAGGCTAATGAAAGAATAAGTAAATGAGTGAGGCTTAAAGTATGGTGAATATATAAGTAAGGTAAAGTAGAGATTAGTCAAGAAGAAAGAAAGAAGAATAAAACTGGAAATGAATGAGTAAACGAGAGTGAGGCGGAAGAAAGAATGAGTAACTGAATATGCCTAAAGGAGGAAGGGCGAGCCTGAGAGGAGAACGAGAGAGAATGAAGGATGGACGTTTAAGGATGGATGATGGCTCAGTAAGTGAGGAAGGCTGCAGGCGTAACGAACAGGAATGAAAAGAATAATGAACATGGAAAAAAGAAGATAAAAGATAAACGATGGATGAGAAAAGCAGAAGGAATGATGGATAAGGAAGAAAGAAATAGTAAACATGGAGGGAGGATGGGAAAGGATAAAGAGGAGATGAATAAGGATTAAAGGAGGAGGAAAAAGACTGAAGGAAGAATGAGTAGCTTAGGACCGAAAGAAGCAAGAGAGAGGAAGAATAAAGGAAGGTGAGTATTGCTGGAGGAATGCTGGATAATGCTGAAGGAAGGGTGATTATGGTTAGAAGAAGGGGAAGTATAGCGGTAGGAAAGATGAGTATGGTAGGAGGTAGGGAGAGTAAGGCTGTCGGAAGGATGAGTACGGCTGAAGGAATAATGAGAAAGGCTGTAGAAAGAATGAATAATGCAGGAGGAAGGATGGTCAGATTGAAAGAAGGATGAGTAAAGCTGAAGGAAAGATGAGTAAGACTGTAGGTAGAATGAGAAAGGCTCGAGAAACGATGAGTAAGGATGGAGAAATGATGAGTAAGACTGATGAGAGGATGAGTAAGGCTGAATGAAGGCTGAATAAGGCTGGAGAAAGAATGAGTAGGACTGTATAAAGGATGAGTAATCGTGTAGGAAGGATAGGAAACTCTGGAGAAAAGATGAGTAAGGCTGGAGGAAGAATGAATAAGACTGGAGGATGGATTGATAAGACTGGAGGAAGGATGGGTGAGACTAGAGCAAGGTAAGGCTGGAGGTGGGATGGGTATGACTTGAGGATGGATGGGTAAGACTGGAGGAAGGATGGGTGAGACTAGAGGAAGGATGGGTAAGGCTGGAGGCAGGGTTGTCAAGACTGGAGGAAGGATGGGTAAGGCTTGAGGAAGGATGAGTAAGGCTGGAAAAGGGATGGGTAAGACTTGAGGAAGGAGAAGTGAGACTGGGGGAAAGAGGAGTAAGACTGGAGGAAAGATGAGTAAGGCTAGAGGAAGGATGGTCAAAGATGGAGTAAGACTTGAGGAAGGATGGGTAAGACTGGAGGAAGGATGCATAAATCCGGGATGCATAAGCGAGGTAGGAGAGGGGGGAGGAACACAGGCAACTCATAAGCTACCGTGTGTGAGTTAAGGCTGGCTCTTTTATATCAGGATGACTCCGGGGCCAGATGCTGGGGAGACTTTAGAAGTAGGAGGTGGAGAAGAACTGAGGAGAAAGGAGAAGTGAGAGGGGGAGAGGAAAGCAGGTGAATGCAGATGAAAGGATGAACGCGGAAGGAGGCGGAGAGGAAGGGGGATTGGAGAGGTAAGAGATGAAGAAGAAAGGAGGAGAGCGGAGAGAAAGCAGGGCAAGAAGAAATGGGAGTGTAAAGGAAAGGAGGCACTTGGAGAGGTAGTTGTTCGATTGGAAGGACGTGAAAGAAATGAAAGAATATTATTATATATTATGAAAGGTGAGAGGATAAAGTAACAGGTAGGAAGAAGGGAGATGGTGGAGAAAAGTGAAGATGAGGGTGGAGAGGAAATGCTGAGGTTGGAAAGAAACGAACTGGGGAGAAAACGTGGAAGTTGGTGAAAGGCTGGGTAGAAAGTCCAAGAAACCAGGAGAGTCGGAGGTGGAGAGCAACTGAATTTTACTGGGGAGAAAATCGACAGACGGGAGCATTTGCGTGGAGTGATAGTAGAGATGAGAATATAACCCTGACAGAAAGAAGGATGGTGGAGTACAGGGAAGGGACAGAGAAGAAAGGTGAGTTATGAGCTGGTGAGAAAAGAAGAGAGATGAGGAAAAAAGTTATTAGAAAATGGCAGTAGAATAAAACGGCCATCATATGTTAAAGACAAGAGGAACAGACCGCAGAGAAAGAAATTCGCAGTCAACAGCTGGATGGCACTATAATATGAGAGAGAGAGAGAGAGAGAGAGAGAGAGAGAGAGAGAGAGAGAGAGAGAGAGAAATTGCAGTCAACAGCTGCATGACGTTAAAAATTTGAGAGAGAGTGGTAGTAAGGCCATGCTAAGATCATCGCAAACTTTAGCGAAGAGGTGTAAAAAGACAAGGAAAAAAAAGGAAGAAGACTGGAAAGAGAGAATACTGAGCGAAATGCCGTGAAGGCTAACTACGAGGGAGTGAGCGCAACGAGCGAAGCGATGTTTACGTCCAGCTGAGAAATGAGCGGCCCGACACGATCCTGCCTGGCCCGACATAACACGGCATGACCGCAGTGGTTTTCAGAGGTTAATAACTTTTCTGCTCTGAGATAGGGAAGAGATTCTTTCAGTAGGTGGTAAAGATATTCAATAAATTTTGTATTTATCTATATAGTTACTGGTGAAACTAAAGAAACCCCTCAGAATCTCAAATTTCCACTGGTATGTACCGAGGGCTTCAACTGACATGCTCCAACATGAAATCGAATTTTAAAAGAGTTCCGGTTGTAACACTATGTTTTCTTGAATTATTTCTAGCAATTAAATATCGGATTTTACATTCATAATTTTACATGATTGTGTTTTTCTATGTTTAGGGGGTGACATCAGCAAGGTTTATCGCCCCATTTCAGGGTTTTATCATTTCATCAGTAGCCAAGCGTTTACCTACGCAGTCATTTCGTTGACACGGCAAATCAGGAGTAGAGACATGAACATTGCGCGTGTGATAAATGCTATGGCGCCTCGTTATATGAACATCCAAATAGAAATCGCGCGAGAAAGAAAACGTGAGAAGGTGAGTATACACGCTCGCCACTCGCTGACAAAGCGCTCTTTACTGGCTTAGGGAGTAAAGGATCGATTTAATTTGTCAGGAAAGTGAATTAAAAAAAATCTTTCAAATATCATTAGGAAGAGTGAAATGACATTCGGTGACAAAGAAAAACAGAGAAGAAAAATAAAGGGAAGCAAAGACTGAAATGCAAAGAGGAACGACAAGAAGACGAGATACAAATATGAGGAACAGAAGGAAAAATACTTCAGTTGATAAAGTAAAATAGAGCTGTAAGAATAAATGCAAGTCCCATAAAGAGAAGAGCAAAGTCGAACAATAAGAGAAAGGCAATATATACGGGGAACGGACAGAAGTGACAGTTCAGTGTCAGTGTGCAGGAGAAATGACAGGGAAAAGCTATTTGACCAGGGAAACAAGGAAGAGCGAGGAAGAATGTTGGTTTCCATGAAGGGAACACCTGCTGTTTTGTGGATGGATATGTATGAAACGTGCATTATCTGAAATATATGCATGTAACGATATTTTCTTTTTCATTCAGATCTCAGAAACACTGTGTATTAAATCTACTTTCCCATTTTATCAGAGTAGATATAATGGTTATATACTGGGAATGATCCCAGATACCATTGATCTGCTATACTTTCTCAGACTTGGTGCTTAAATTATAAATTACTACTAAAAAATATAAAAAACTTTTGTTACTTGTAACCTATGGTGACACTAGGGAATTAATAGGAGACCTTGATGTTTATTAGAAAATTTTAGAAAATAGCTGGACAAATGTAAGAATAAAAAAGAACAAC
>JAGKTI010025648.1:0-13888 GCA_018397915.1 Birgus latro
CACATTCATTCACATCCTAGCCCCAAAGGGGAGAAGGGACAGATCTTCACCGCACCACACCGCACGAGGATCAACCACACAGTGCAGTCAGTGACATCTGCAGCAGGGCCCAACAGCAAAGCTGGTTTACCCCTGCCACATCATAATGGACCCATCCCCTTACCCGCACCTGACCTGATCAGCTGATCAGACAAAATGCGGGAGAATATCCCCTCATGGCTGCGTCATCATTTATTCATTCACAATTTCCCTCCATTCATTTCTGTCACGCACAGCCACTCTTCCCTCTCGCATCCAACGTTCTCTTCACATTGTCCATCCATCCTATTCATGGTCTTCCTCTCAGCCTTACACCTCTCACATCAGATCTAGTTATCTTTTTCACCAATCGCTCATTTTCCATTCTCTCCATGTGCCCAAACCATCGCAACACTCTCTGCTCAACTCGATCAGCCATCTCCCGAACAATTGCAGTTCTCCTTCGCACTTCATCATTTCTCACTCGATCCATATGCGTCACTCCACACATACTCCTCAGACACCTCATCTCCATTACATTCAAACTTTTCCTCTCTGCTACACATATATTCCATGTTTCAGCCCCATATAATGCAGTCGGTACCACAATACCCTCATACAGCCTTCTCTTTACATCCATTCTGAGTGAACGACATCTAAACACTTTTTTCATTCCTCCCAGCACCTTTCCAACTTCATTCATTCTAAACTTCACTTCTGCATCTATTCTTCCATCCACAGCAACATGTGACCCTAAATACTTAAAACACTCAACCTCCTCAAGCAACTCACCATTCAAAACTATATTCATCATCCTACCATCTACCAACCTCGTACACTTCATCACTTTACTCTTATTCTCATTTATTTTCAGTTTCCTCCTTTCACACACCCTTCCAAACTTCTCTACCAACTGTCTCAGTCTCTCCTCTGAATCAGCCACCAGTGCAGTATCATCCGCAAACAGCAGCTGCTTCAGATTCCACTCTCTACCATCATTCACCAGACTCAGTCCTCCACCCAACACTCTTGATGATGATGGGAGGCATTACACTTCGTCCTAGCTCAGAGATATGTGCTTCGTCACAAACCAGTTCATAGCTGTTTTACAGACGATTGTATTATGCCCAAGTAGACACGAGGCTGATCACCCTATGATTTTTTGTGCTTATTGTTATGTGTAATAAATGCATTGACTGACTGCTAGATTTTGTGCCTATGTAAAGTGGGGGCAAATGGGAAAAAGTGGGGTGAGAGGGGGGACTTTGGGCAACCATCCAGAACCAAATTCCATTTTTCCCATATGTATAGTTATTTCTATGGCACGATTTTCTGTGGCGCGGAATTGTTCCAGAACCAATTAGCCGTGCCATAGGCAACTTGACTGCATATATATATATGTATATAGATAGATATAGTAAGTGACTTGTACAAGTGACAGCAGCTGCTGCTGCACTGCATCTCACCCTGAGGCTGCTTATCAACACTAACGTCTCAAACGAACTTCGAATATACTGACCACGTGGTACGATGAATGGGGCGCCAACCAAAGTTACCAGTTAGTGAGTGTTACAGATTTTATATTACCCTAACAATTTGGTGTTTCATTTGGCTTGATTATGCATAATTTTGCTAAGTCATCATAATTTCATAAAAGAAGGTCATGTTATATCTAATGTAAAAGTAATTTTCTAAAAGCGGGACATTTAAGATAATTTGCTCAAAAAGCGGGACATTGTAGTCACAATGAAAAAAGTGGGACTCTCCCACTTAAATGCCAGACTCTGGTAACCTTAGGCTACACTGATTTCTGTAAGAGACACAGAAAGGGTTCCATCGGACTTTCTATCAAGTACAGTCCCAAACCCCAACTTCAAGCACCGAGAAACCTTTTTTTTGGGGGGTGGAGGGGGGGTCTGTTATTGTTTCATCCAAATACGGAATTCATTATTTTTTTCTTCACCAGTGGTTAGGTCTCTCATTGACAAGAGTTTTGAGTACCAACACTTACCACTGCAAGTCAAAAATAATGTCAGTACAGATATTTTTTTGTTTTTGGAAATTTTAGACGTAGCTACGCGGCCAGATTGGTCAATTTTCAGTACATCACATCACTCGATTTCAAACCAAAATTTATTCTCGGGTCAATTTTAATGTGCTCTGAATGCTTTTGTGTTGGAGTTTGAATTCACGCGGGAAGTTTTCCCGCCACCAGCTGCACCCAGGGCTTGATGGGCAGTCTGACTCAGGCTGCCCTAGAGAGAGGACGCGCCCTTGCCTGTACCTGTTAGAATGAATCTCAAGCTGGCCTCACTGTTTCCATCTCCCTTCTGGTTCTCACCCCAACATGGTGCAGTGGAGTTCTACAGGTGACCCAGGGGTGGCGCCGCCAGTGCTTAAACAGGAGAACCTAGAGTAAAAAAACTGGTTCTGCCGCATGGCGCCAGAAGACCAAGTACACAGCAATGTGTACAACGTGCCATCACCCTAGCTTCAACCTCCAGGAATGAGGACAGCCTACCAGCTGGTGTACCCAACCCTGCACCCGGAGGCACAGGCTCATTGGTGAGTGCCGGCACCACCTGCAGCTCCCAGTAAGGCCACTGTGGGAATGTCTCCATCCCAGTTCGAGGCGTGGGCCCGCGGTGTCGAGTGCTACAGCAGTGGTTGCAGGTGGGTCCTACCCTTGGCCATGGGTTACGTGAGATTGCTATGTGATCCTGAGGTGCAACAGTGCATAGATGCATGGGTGGCCAAACGCAGATTCAAGGCCATGTGCACGGAGGAGGCCATCAGTGTGGTAAGGAGCATGGTGGTGGGCCCCAGGTGCACTGTGGGAGCATGGTCAGACTTCTTCACATACATGCAGGAGTCCAGTGACAGTGTGTGTTCATATGTGAATGTAGAGCTAAGGCAATAGAGTGTGATTTTCAGTGCCCCCATTGCTCCATAAATCTCGACAATTTCATGCTATAGAAAAAGCATGTGATGGGGCTGTACAACCTCAGTATAAAAACAGAAGTGCTGTGGTGACTTCCAGTGTTGCAATCTGTGGAAGAAATCATAAATGCCTGTGAAGTGTTCGAATCGGCAGAGAAAATGGCAAGAGTGTGTGGCCATAGTGGTGTGGCAGGTGCTTCAGTGAGTGACGAGGAGGAAATGGAAGCGGCTGGTGCCACTCGGGTGCAAGGCCACCCCAGCCCAAGCCCCTTCCCCACCAGCAAAGGGCTGCCAGAGGTGCGGCGGCAGCAAGTGCAGCGGGGAGCGCTGGTGCCCTGCCGTCAAGGGTATCTGCCGTGGATGTGGAGGGTCAGCGACTTACAGTGAGTGTGTGGGTCAGCGAGGCAGCCCAGCCCTGCCAAGACCACTGGCAGCGTCACAGTAACCTGTGCCGAGGTGTCAGTGTGCCTCAGGGTGGAAGTGAAGTGTGATGACCCACCTGCAGCATGCGAGGTGACGGCGGTAACTGACACGGGCGCACAGGTATGCATAGCGGGACGCCACCTCACGTGGGGCCTCGGACTGACCCCACGAAGTCTACAGAGACCTACCGTAAGCATTAATCACCTCACAGGCGGAAGCAAACATGTTGTGGGATGCAAGAAATTTAGCTTCAGCAAACCTGTACTTTCCTGATGGGGTGCAGCGGTTGTATCTGTCGCTGCTGACGTGCAAAGCTCTGGGTGTCGTGCCACGCGACTTTCCCAATGTGCCGGTGACTATAGGGGCCGATGCACAGGTGGAAGAGCCCCCATTCCCCCCCCCAACCTGATACTCCCTCATACGCCTTGACAAAAGAATATGAGAACCTGTTGAAAAAGTGGTTCCTGGAGCACTTCAGGTGCACAACATTTGCAGTGAACCGCAACTGCATCTCCCTGCTGGAGATGAAGAGGCCAGCCCACCACATCCACATGTGCCCCTGTTCAAAGCCCTACGCAGTGCACACGCCAACGTCCGTCCCCCACCACTTCTACGATGAAGTTCGCCAGCAGTTGGAAGTGGACATGAGGTAGGGTGTCATCGAGCCCGTACTGGCTGGAGAACCCACAGAATGGTGTTCCCGTATGGTGGTGGTCCCGAAGAAGGACAGGCGACCACACAGAACAGTGGACTATCAGCGACTCAACCAGGCAAGCCAGTGGGAGACCCACCATATCCACCCCCTTATTCAACACAGTCACCAGTGTGCCGAAGCACACGTTTGAAACAGTAGCACAAGCTTATTTGGGGTACCACCAGATCTCCCTGAAGAAGGAGAGCAAGAAGCTAACCACCTTCATCACCCCGTGGGGCCACTTCCGCTACCGGTGCATACCCATGAGCCACTGTGTAGGGCAGGACGCCTTTACCAAACACTTTGACGACGCAACAGCAGAAATCCCCAGGAAACTGAAATGTGTTGACACACTCCTGTACAACCATAGTGTCACTGATGCTTTCTGGTGCACATACCAGTTCCTGAGAACATGTGCAGAAAATGGGATCACACTCTGCCCAGACAAATTCTGCTTCTGCAGGAGAAGTGTGACCTTTGCAAGTTATCAGCTCGACTGGGAGGAGTATCAGCCTGGCCATGACTTGCTAAGCAGTATAACCAATTTCCAGATGCTGTCACGCCCCTCCCGATCCAATCGTGGTTCAGGCTGGTGAACCAGGTGGCACCATTCCTTGCCATTACACCACTCATGGAGTCATTCAGAGAATTATTGAAAAAAACCATCAGGGAAAGTGATGTAATGGGACGGCCAACTCCAGTCCATCTTCGAGTCATCAAAGGAAGCTATAGGCAAGCTTGTGGAGGAGGGCCTCCAATATTATGATGCCACACGGACCACAGCAGTGTTCACCGACTTCAGCAGGCTTGGCATCGGTTTTGTGGTCATGCAGCAGTACTGCCAGTGCGTGTCTCAATAGGCCCTCCTGTGCTGCAAGGACGGCTGGAAACTGGCCCTATGCGGCAGCCACCAACTAACAGCGGCCGAGAAGAACTCATTGTTGGAGGGGGAGGACCTTGCCATTGCATGGTGCCTGAAAAGGTGCGCCTGTTCCTGTTGGGATGTCCGGACCTCACCTTCATCACAGACCACTGTGCACTCACCAAGATCTTCAAGGACAAGGAGCTGAAAGACATCAGCAACCCCTGCATACTCAACCTCAAGGAGAAGACATTGGTGGACTCATTTCACATAAAGTACCTGAAGGGGGAGGCGAACCGTGCAGCAGACTCACACTCAAGATACCCCCTGCTGTGGGGCAGACCGGACAAGACAGACCTGGCACTAGATGAGGCTACATGTGCCATGGTCATGGCATCGATGGCTTGCACCCCAGAAGACAAAGAAAGTGCCATCATGCACCTCTGTTGAATGGAGGAGGAAGCGCACCAGGACAATGACTGCAGGCTCTTCCATGAGCGCATGATCACCAGGGATTGGGCCGACTGGAAAGACGAGGAGCCAATAGCACTCCGCCCATACTACAGGATGAGGAGGCACCTGTCATGTCAGGGGGACTCTGTCATTTACACCAGATGTGATGGGCAACTTGTAATTCCTACAGCCCTCTGCCGTGCTGTCCTAGCCAACTTCCCTGCAGGTCACCAGGTGAGGGACTCCATGGTCAGGCATGCCAGGCAATGAGTGTACTGGCCAGGCATAGATGCTGAGGTGGAACAGAAGAGGAGGCACTGTCAAGTATGCGAAATCAACGCCCCATCACAACCTGCAGAAAACTTGCTGCCTGCACCCCCACCTGAATATTCCTTCCGGGAAATGGTGGCTAACCTGTTTCAACTGGAGGGGCAAGAGTACATTGCTTATGCAGACAGGTTAACTGGTGGCTGGAGGTGGAGCATCTGCCCAGGGGCACCGCCAGCTCATGGCTCATAGCGGCCCTTTTGTATGTGGTTCAAAAGGTTTGGTATCCCGGAGGTCCTGTCTTGTGATGGGGGTACAAGCCTTGTGAGTGGGGAAATGAGGGCATTCCTATCCGCATGGCGTGTGCAGCTGAGATGTTGTCATCCCATTACCCACAGTCCAATGGCCGAGTGGAGGCTGCAGTCAAGTCTGCCAAGAGGCTGCTGAGGAACAACATTGGTCTGGGAGGCTCACTGGACTTGGATGCAGCTGCCAGGGCCATATTGCAGTACCTCAACACCCTGCTACACGACACCAACACGTCCCCGGCCAAGCTACTGATGGGACGTCAGCTGAGAGACTCCGTACCCGCTGCCAGAGAACACTACAGGATCAGCTGGCAGTGGACGGGGATGTTGAGAAGCAGGGAATAGGCCATGGCCCACACTGGGGATGCAACGGCCATGAGATGCACCAGACGGCACACAACCTTGCCTCTCTTAACCCAGGCCAGCGGGAGTGCCTATAGAACCAGGAGGCGGGGTGGTGGGACCGTGTAGGGGTTATTGTTGACACATCAGCCCCAAAGCAATACCTGGTGTGGCTGGACGGCACTGGGCGAGCCTCCCTCAGGAATCACCACCACCTACACCTCTACGAGTAGACAGGGAAAGACACCCACCACACACATTAAGGGTGGTCTCTGGCAGGAGGATGACTGCCTCTCCCTCCCATGGAGAGGCCACAGTGCACTAGGCACGCCCCAAGACACCTAGAAAACTATATACCACGACACTGCAGTGTTTTGTACCCCTAAGCATGTTAAGGTGTTTTGTAATGTGTATAATCTTGTTGCACTTGTACGATGATACCAGAGCAGTGGTTGCTCCAGCGCATGTGATTGAATTCCTTATTGCTGTAGCAATTATGCCATTCTGAAGTCAGCATATATGTGACATGTAAATTGTGCCAGCATTGTATCATGTAATGCCTAGTTTTGAGTTATGATAAGTGTCAGTATCTGGCCATTGTTTTGTTATTCCAGTGACCTCCCTCCTCCTCGACCAGTGTGCTTTGTATCAGTACTGCAGGAAGTGGGGAATTCACTGCGATGGAGAGGGGGTGTTGGAGTTTGAATTCACTCAGGAAATTTTCCCGTCACTGCCTGCACCTGGGGCTTGGCGGGTAGTCTGACTCAGGCTGTCCAAGAGAGAGGATGCACCCTTGCCTGTACCTATTAGAATAAATCTCAAGCTGGCTTGCTGTTTCCATCTCCCTCCTGGTTCTCACCTGAACAATTTGAGCTTCATTTTAGTCAGAACACTCGTTTTGGATATAGGCCTGCTCAAGGCTATCTACAATACAAGTGAATTCCAACAAAAATTTAAAGGAAAAACACTCAAATATCACTTAAACAACTAGAAAATAATTTCTAACTTAACCTAACCTAACCCAACCTAATCTAACTTTACTCAAAAGTCATCAGAGTCCCTCAAATAGGACCCTCACGACACCAGGAAGAGGCCGTTGGGGATACTGAATCCTCTGACATGACATTTAAGGTAAGGTAAGGTTAGGTTAGGTTGGGTTAGGTTAGGGGTGCACATATAAGATTTTTTACCTATATATACATGTCTTGTATCTGACAGAAGGAAGCTATGAAGAGAAATTTAGGAGTGCACTGTGGTACACATTTTTTCTTGGAAATCCCTGTTCATCAAATTGACCTCAGCATGTGGTAGTTCCTTTTCTCACTACTGATGCTGCATACAGCCTTGCAGGTCTTATGACAAATGGAATGAATAAAATTTAACGAAAACTTCCTTCTTTCCTGATTCATATTCCAGAAGTCCTCAAATATCACTGTCTTATAATTACTGTACCTGTCACAGTGTACAGAGAAAACAGGTTGTGATACTGGATGTACACTTTGGTGATAATGATGCCGTATTATGCAGTATTAATTTTCTTTTTCTTTTTTCCACTCTCTTTATCTTTTACTCCACAAACTGTTTCCAGTTTGAGAAGCCTGGTAGACGAGAAGATTTTGACTATCCTGAGATGGTGAAGGAGTCTGTAGGGAAGGCTCTCAAGGATGCTCGCCTTACATATGATAAGATTGAGCATGCTGCTGCAGGATATGTTTATGGTAAGTAGGCATTTTGTTTAGTAATAATAATCCCAGCTGAACATAAAAGTGACAGAGATCATTGCACAGCTGGCTCAGTTAATTCATGAACATTTGCAACTGTAGGGCATGGTTAAATGATCATAGTGCAGGTCTCTCTATAATGTACTAGACATGTACTGTATCACTGCATCAGTCACTGAAATAACAGAGCTTTTAAAAGTAACTGCTGTGATGGATAGTGATGATCCTTGGGATATATTTTTGACACAGTAACCCTGAATGAAACAGTATTAGACATCTGACAAAACACTGACAGTTTATGCACATTGGCAGCCCTCACCTAAGCCATGCATCATATTGAACTATCATCTTTCCTAATTTTTTTTCCCAACTTTTTCCAACCTGCTCTTTGTTAAACTGTTTCATTCCAATCTTCCCTTCTGTATGAACATAAGTCTTCCTTCCATCTTATTCTCATAATGTTCCTTCTCACTCCATTGCTTGAGTGGCCACTCTTTTTTCTGCTTTTTTGAAGTGTGTTTTACCCATCACATTAACATTTTGCAGATACGAGAATTACTTAACTGATTTATTCCACCTACAGCCAAAAGATTTTATTCACCTCAATACTGACTTCCCATTCTCTTGTAGTTAATAATACAGTATTATCCTGTAAACCTGTGAGCACATGAAAAGCCTTAACTATTTTATAGTGGCTACCACTGGAGGATTTTCTCCATTTACAGAAAATATGTCTGTCCTCAAAGAATTGGCTGTTATGACCATATCCACTTTCACGGGATCTTATGTTCAGGTACTGCTAAATTCATCCTTCCTTTCAGGTGACTCAACATGTGGTCAGCGTGCCCTGTATGAGATAGGCATGACTGGCATCCCTGTGTACAATGTGAACAACAACTGCTCAACTGGCTCCACTGCACTGTACATGGCCCGCAACTTGGTGGCATGGGGACAGGCTGAGTGTGTCTTGGCTGTAGGCTTTGAAAAAATGGAGCGTGGATCCCTAAGTTCTAAGGTAGTGAAATTCAGAAAAACTTTCCTGAATTAGAAAACTACCTCAGAACTTTTATTACTCAAACACTGTAGAATCATGTCTGAAATCTTCTGGATCACCCTAAAATAATTTTGGAAGCTGATAGAATATTTATGTGGTAGTTGGGAGCACTCACCATCCACTCACTTGATGTAGAGCTGCTTTGGATGTCTGGCCTTTCCTCTCTTCCTTCCTTCCTATTCTGTCCTTTCCTTCATTCTTTCCTCTTCCTTCTGCCTACGGGTGACTTTACACTCCCACTTCTTTCTTTCTTTCTTTCCTTCCTTCATTCATTCTTCTTCCTTCTGGCAATGAGTGACTCTACACTGAGTGACCAGCCAAATGGTTTTCTATACACCAGGAAACCATTTACTGTACTATGCTGGGTGGTAACCATATAACCAAATCATGGCATCTGGAGGTTTAGTGAGTAACTAAGGCACTTCATTCGAATTGAGCCGGTGCAGGTTTAAATCCAAGGGATGGTTGGGGGTTTCTTGCTGACATAATGCCACTCAGGGATGAGTGAGGCTGGTCACTTTCATCTTAAATGACAGGACCAACTTGCCTCGCCCCGGGCTTCTACACTCCTCATGGGGCAACATAGGATTGGATGATGGTTGGATGGATGGATAGAATTTTTAACTATCTGTACTGTAGCTATTTATTGTATTGTATCATTTGTAAAGGCTCCAGTTTGCTTTCATGTGTTGCCCTTGGTCACCGGATGGCAGCTGTCTATGCTGCTTGTCTCTGACACCCTTCACATTCAGTCCCTTATCCCTGAGATCATATTCTATGACCCCAGGTCATTTTTGGACAGCCTCTCTCAACCGTACCCCCGACATTCAGGCTTCTCACTTTCTGCACCCAGTTGTCATCCTCCATCCCCTCCACTTGCCCAAAGCATCTTAACCCCTACACCGCGGGGTTGTCGGAGGTTTTCCGTGCCATTCCAGCGGGGATATTCGTGCTCCGACTGACTTTTTAAAAATATTATGCCAAAAATCAATTATTAGTCCTAGAATAATTACATATGCATATGGCATATACCTTCAGCTTTCTCCGGGGATGTTTTTTTTAGCACTCGTCGACTACCGTAGGACTTGTGGAGACTTCTGAAGTTGGGTAACTAAGTCACCACTTTACGCTTCCTGACATCCCGTAATCTGAATACCACTGCCAGATATTATCACTAGAAACACTATTCAATGATTTCCAAGTAGTTTGGAATCCATACTCAAAAAAAAACAAACACTGTAAACGCATTGTAAAATACGAGCGCATACGAGCCTCCTACTCCCGCTAATTCACGGCTGGTGTTCTCTCATTTCTTACTCATATTCGCACTCACACTTTATTATTTCTAGTACTTTATTACACTTGTATATATCTACAGACCTTTACCGCTTCCCACACGATGTTTAGTAGGGGTAGAGGTCACAGGGCCTTTTATTTCAGGCGCAAAAGAGGCAGAAATGGACGGGTGTCATTTCAATGAGAAGGACAAGAGCAAACTGGCTGTATCTGGTAGCAAAGAGCTGAAAATGTCAGCTGCTAATGTATATGCTAAGAAATAAGTCGTAGGAAATCTAGACAATACATATAAATTAGGTAGTTCCAGGTGAATATAAATATCACTCGGGCTTCTCCCTTGCTTTCTTATATACATTTATATTACAAGAGTGGCTCATACGGCATATTTCACGGGGCAAAAAAGCAGGGGAAATTAGCGAACGAGTGCAGGTTGGATGTTGGCAAGTGATAATTAGCCAATTCCAGGTGTATGCCACTATCAATTACCTTATTTTATTTATATATATATTATTTTGTATAAGAATAGGGCATAGGGCTCTTTTCAATGGATGAAAACAGTGGAAAAATCTGGGGAAGATTTACTTAGCTCAGAGCGGCTGAGCAGATGACACGAGAGGGTAATGGAGGGAAGGTAGGGAGGGGAGTCTAGCATGGGGGAAAATGGCTAAATTGTCAACAATGGATGGGAGTACCAATGACATTAGTAGCTCTGACTATTGTTAGACACTGGCAGTGCTGACAGATGATACAAGTCACCACCTGAAAGCCCGGGGGAATTAAAAATAACACAGAGTCACTCAAGTGACGCCCCGCGGTATGATCCATTGCACCCGACCGTCAAGAAAGTGACGACCCACGGTGTAGGGGTTAATCTACCTCTCGTCACAACACCGATACACTTCAGTCCCATACTTCCTCTCAACTCTTCATTCATATAGCAGCCTAGCCACCCCAGGCATCACAATCAACGATGCACTACACAGCTATCTAATCATTATCCTTTTTGTACGTTTGAGCCTGTGAATGCAGGCATACTTTGATATCTGACTTATCGAAAACTGAACACTCGCCACACCGAACAAAAGAAATTGGGGAACATTTTCATAATCAGAACATAGGCAGGATGCGGGTGGGGAAGGTGGCAGGTGTGTCTGGGTTGACTGCTGAAATGTTGAAGGCCTCAGGAGATACTGAGGTGAGGTTAGTCACTGACCTGATAAATATGATTATATATGAGTGTGTTGTCCCAGATGATTGGCTGAAGAGTGTAATTGTAAATGTGTACAAAGGGAAGGGTGATGCCCTGGAAAGGGGAAATTACAGAGGTATAAAGCTCTTAGATCAGATAATGAAAGTAATGGAGAGAGTTCTAGAAGGTATGATTAGAGAAAGAGTGGTTATTGATGAGATGCAGTTTGGGTTTATGCCAGGCAGGGGGACCACTGATGCCATATTCATTGTTCGACAGCTTCAGGAAAAATATTTCGGAAAGAAAAGGGAATTGTATGTTGTTTTTGTTGATTTGGAAAAGGCCTTTGACAGAGTTCCTAGAGAGGTGGTGAAGTGGGCAATGGAGAAAGCTAGGGTTGGAAGAGTGGCTGGTTAGGGTGGTTATGGCCATGTACATGGGTGCTCGCACCCAGGTAAGAGTGAATGGAGTTTTGAGTGATGAGTTTCCCGTGAATGTTGGTGTGCATGAGGGGTCAGTTTTGAGTCCCTTGTTGTTTATCATGGTACTTGAAGCCCTCTCACGTGACTTCAGAGATGGACTTCCACGGGAGGTGTTGTATGCTGATGATTTGGTGTTGATCGCAGAGATTGAAAAGGAGGAGGAGGAAAGATTTAAGAAATGGAGAGATGGTATGGGGCACAGGAGCTTAAGGGTAAATGCAGATAAAACAAAAGTGATGATATCTAGGGTTGGTGGCAGTACAACCAGAGGAGAGGGAGAGTGGCCATGTGCAGTTTGTCACAAAGGTGTGGGAAGTAATTCTATCTTGTGCAGTGTTTGTGATAAATGGGTGCACAAGAGATGTAGTGGTATTAGGGGTAGACGAGATAATGCTGATTTTATGTGTGCGGCGTGTTGGGGAGAGCAGGTGGAGATTGTTAGGCATGAAAGGATTGAACTTGCTGGTGAGTCTCTTGAGTGTGTGGAAGAGCTTTGTTATTTGGGAGACATGTTATGTGCCGGAGGTGGGGCTGGAGCTAGCTTGGTTGCTAGGGCGAGAAGTGGTTGGAAGAAGTTCTGGGAGCTGTTGTTTCTGACATTGAGAGGACGTGCTAAGGGAGGGGTCTTTGTATGCAGCATGTGTTAGGAGTGTGATGCTGTATGGTAGAGGCCTGGGCAGTAAAGGAAGAGGATATTCGCAGCCTTAAATGTGCAGAAATAACAATGATTAAGTGGATGTGCAGTGCGTCCATGCGTGCAAGGCCTGGGGGGGCTGGGTTTACGAGTTGAGAGGCAGGATGGGGCTGGAGTGTATTGGTGTTGTGATGAGAAGAGGTAGGCTGAGGTGGTCTGGACATGTGGAGAGGATGGGGGTTGATAATTGGGTGCAGAGGGTGAGAAGTATTAATATTGGGGGTGGGGTAGACCGAGAAAGACATGGGACGAGGTCATTAAGTGTGACCTCAGGGTTAAGGGATTGAACAGAGAGGCTGCCAAAGATTGAGCAGCATGGAGAGCCGCCATTAGGTGACCTAGGCCGATGCATGCAAGCATGTTGGAGCCTTCAAAAACGAAACGAAACACTGTTTATTCGCTAGTCCGAACACTTCACTTCTCCATAGGTTAGAAATGAGCGTGTCCGAACGCAGATATATTGGAGGGCATAGCTCTCCCGGTCCTCCCTCCATCCCTTCTCTTCCCCTGTCCCTCCTCCATTCCAACTATAGGGGCATCTACCCGGGCACAAAGAAAAACAATTCCACAGCCAATTTGGCCCCGGAAATTTGTTATATTGGTATAAATTGTATACCATCATCTTCGCTGATGTTTATACTGTAAGACAAGGTACAGTAAACCCTTCATAAGTCAAACTTTTAGAAGATGGAATCTTCAGTTAGCCAAACTCAGGCCGAGACCACGTATGTAAGTAGGCCGAAATGCGGAAGTAGGGGGACAAATGGCGCCCTGTGGATATGTGGCGCCAGTCTGCTGCTTGCCTCGCGCCTTTCTTACTGTCATCTAGTGCTGAGAAATGCTCTCCTTTTGCCTTCTGCCTTGCCATGTAAGGTTCAAAGCATAAAAGAAGTGATACTGGCACCTTTAGTCGTAAGGGAATGAAGCTAAAAGAAAAAAAAAATGTGTGTGTGTGACTTAGTGTTAAGTGATCATGATTAAAGTTCAGTACTATTATTACTGCAAGTGTTACATTGCAATTTGTTATAGTGGTTACATTTAAGTTTAGTTCTTAATGTTCAGTGAAATAACTGTTTAGAATGTTGCGTTAAATTGTGAATGCAGCCACCTCCATCTCCAACACAAACTGCCGACGGATCTGTACT
>JAGKTI010025649.1:0-13888 GCA_018397915.1 Birgus latro
AAGTGGGTAGACTTCCAATGCATGGCACATTTATAATTATAGATGATTTACGGACAATGGAAGTGGTTCTTAATATGTTAACTGATCCTTGGGTCTTGATGTACCAAGAAATTTGTGAAATATTTAAAATTATATTGCATGCCTTTAGAACACAATAATATGTTTTTGTTATCACCTTTTGTCAGATTGATTTTGACATTTCCAGGTTCCAACTAACTTAGCTAAGATTACTATGCTCTCAAAGGCGAGGAAAATGGACATGAGACTCCCAGACTCATTACTGTTCTTTTATTTCATAAAAATCATTAAACAGCTTCTGTTTTCAGCCTAAATCATTTTCTTGCTCTAATTTTAGCCATTTTCACTATAATGAGTTATCATCTAAATATTGCAACACATTCTTTCATAGCCTCAGAAAGCCCCTAAAAGTACTTAATTTTCAAAAATTTTCCTGGGGGGGCTCACAACGCCTCCCCCCCCAGAGCCCCGAGGTGCAGAAATTTCAAGAATCTATAGACACCTTTCTCCAGCCTCCCCCTTGTGAACCTTCTGGCTACGCCCCTGAAATCATCGCTCGCCATAACCACCATCATATCCATCAACACCAGGTGTGCATGCTTAAATGCGGAGCCAAGCACTGCAGCGGGCATCAGCTATTACTGCGGCATTTATTGCCACCTGTATTGCGAATTCACTTTCACTATATCCTTCGAACATTTCCTTGTACTTATTCTTATATTCTAAATTATTATGTAGTAAAGCCACTTACTTGGACAAGTGGTTACTGTGCTCGAGGAACAACACAGTATAATATCTAGTTAATTATCACAAGAACCCGCTTGAACAAGTTCACCTGCAAAGTAACCTGAGGTCGTTTTCTTATACCTGCACTTTTCCTTACATTCTAAAGTCTTATGTGGTAAAAGCTGTGTACACATTATAGTTTCCCACATGCCGTGCCTAGCACCTCACCTCAGTGTGGTAATTACAGAAGCATTCAGTGCACAGTGCCACTTTGTACTCAATGCACTCGTAGCACATTTCCTTGCTAACTTGCTGCCGTCACTAACTGTTCAGGCAGACACGACACCGCCTGTACAGTTTCCTGCAGGCGTCTACCTCAGGTTCCCCATCCGGTGACAGGAAAGGTAGTCTGCCTGAGTGACCCTGTCAGGTATTTCAGCAGCTAGCTGAATATGTCCATATTCTGCAAGCAGCTGATGCACGAGTTCTTTCTCAAACTCACGTAAAGACCTGTGCTAACAACATGCCTGAACTGTATGAATGCATTCAGCTTAGTGATATCAGGAAGGTGTAGGAACGCCTTCTTGGACCACCTACAGCAAGCATTTCCTGAAACGGTTGATGGCACCAATCTTTTTATCAGCCATATTGATGAGCCGTATTTTTATACTGTAATCATTGACTGCATCAGGCTTAATCACGGTCCTTGTCCTGTGGTCCTGCTTTCCAGTGGCCTGAATCCCACTCTTGTGAACTGTGGTATGAGTATTACCCTTCCTCTTGTCATACCAGTGGATGGCCAACGTGTTACCATGTCTCTTGGTGAGTAAAGCCCCATTCTCGGTCTTGGCAGGGAAAGCAAGATAGTTCTTCCTATTGGGCCTGACAGTGAAGCAGGCTTCTGTCCCATAATCGAGGAGAAACTTCGTCAATACCAGGATAGTATTAGTTTTCGGTGAACAGAATGTGGTTAGCTCCGAAGTCTTTGTCTAATAGCATTTTCATAACGGCACCTGAGTTGTGGTGCCGGTTGTCACCAGGACATCCATATCTGATGCTCAATACACTACCAAGTCCAGCACATATATAGTCTTGCACTTACAAATGACAAAGAAATTGATGTCAAATGATGTCAAAATGATGACGTTTCGATGATAGGCAGTGGATAAAGACCATTTGTCCCCAGAACAAAAATAGTGACTCGTTCGCCAGCACTTTCTGGAATGCCCAGAAAATCCTGGTGAAAGATTCCTATAGCATGATCAAAATTTCGCAAATTTTCCACAACCTGTCATTGGGTGAAGGTCTCAGGATGAGAAAAAAGTGAAGTGGAGAAAATGTAGTATGGCAAGGTACTTGTCTCACGGCATGAACTTCCCAAAGACGGGTGTGGCTGTGAGATCATCCATGATCAATAGTTCTGTAAGGTATGCTTTTTATGTGTGTCAACAGGATGATCAGCTACACATATAATTCACCAACATCCGCAGGATACCATTCCCTTATCTTCAATTTGTCAAAGAGCACAAGTTGGCTGTCCCCAGGAAATCTGCCTGAATGCCTGCCTGAGAATTATCTAAGGTAGTTACCGCTGGCCCAAACCAATCCCTTTACCCCTACACAAAAGTTTCCATTGTCTCTACTCATGGCCTGCAGGTAATGGGGTGATGGTCATGTGCATCACGTACACCTCAGCCTCTTGAATGGCCAGCACGCCCATGTGCGTGGCCCTTAAAACAGTGGGGAGGGGAGGGGGAGTAAGAGGAATCACACGGTAATAACTCATCAGGTGGCGATGTTTGGGAAGTGCTTGGAAGTGATGCTTCCTTCCGTGGCTGCCCAAGTTGCCTCCCCTGTGGTGCTTAAGACATAGATAAAGGGCCAACCTGTGGGGATTATTCTTCGTGAAGTACCAGGCTGCGGCAGTATGGATGGTTGAGGCAAGGAGCTTTTGCGCTGCTGTCACACAGGTGGCTGGGCTGCTACAGTGCAACAATTATTCTGCTCATTACATACAATCATCCAATCCTCAGCATCAGAGTCTGACATTTCAGAGGATTTTCACGGGGTGTTGAAGGGTAGGGCATGGCATCAGGCACTGGGGAATCATCAGCAGGCACTAGGGGAGAGTCAGATTCAATCTCAGGTGGTGACATGGAGGCACAGGATGATGGCTGGGGCACTCCACTCTCACATGATGACTCCCATTTTCATATGCCATCTCGCCACTTGATTATGATGACACTGTCATTTCTAAAACCCAGCTAATCGCACTGTAACTCAATGCTTTCCCTGGAGAGTGGAAGGTTTGGTAGGGGTGGAGGTGGCAGGTATAGGGCAGCCAACCATGCCAGGGAGCGAATCGGACAACATGGATTCTCAACCTTGTTTTCACTACTGTGGTATGTGAGAAATTAGCCAAGGCACCCAGTGCCTCCTAGAAGCCAACGTCTCTCCCTAGGCACCATTGAAGATGGGCATGAAATAAAGTGCTAGTGGGAAACATGTGGCAACTATTGCCGTCATCCGAGCTGCCCCGAACACGTTTCATGGCCATAGTTGTCTTCCAAGCTGTAAGTTAATAACAACAGATTTATGCTAGTTCACTGGGCTAGGCAGGGGATGGAGAGGACAGCCAAAAAGGGGTTGTGAACACTGAAATCACCCAGAACTGAGATTCAGGGAAAAGAGAACCTGACAACCAAAATGACCACTATCATCTAATATATACAAGACCTCACTATAACGGACTAATTGGGGCTCAGGTCAATCCGAAATATGCGATTTTCCGATAAAAGCGACATCCGGACTTACCCCTGCTAATCCGGACTTTTTCCGATATATCAGACATTAGTCCAGATTGCATCAGTGGTTTTCACCACCATTGCAGCATTTTACTGTGTTATACCTTCACTACATTAATCAAATAGTATAATAATACTGTACTGTGCACTGAAAAACATATCTTTTACTTGTCTTATTGTGGTGAACATAGCTGAAGTTGTCAGGCAGTCCGGACTGCTTTCTGGCTATATCGGACTTTTTCCGATATATAGGAGTTTAATCCAGTAGCTCCTCGAGTCCGATAAAAGCGAATTTCGGTCTACTGAAGTCCGTTATATCAAGGTTTTACTAAATCAACTATGTGTGTGTATCTGTGCGAGCACATCTTATAGACTCAGAAACTACTGGGCTGATCTGGGTGAAACTTGAACCACTGGGGGTAACTTGACGTGATGGACAGAATAGGCATGTCAAAACTGACCAGCCGAGAACTTGGCAAGCCCTGACCATAGACTTTTTCTCATCAAACAGGAGCCCTAGGGGCAACACTACATGGGGGGCAGCACTGAGCACATCATAATTGACCTAGCATACCTCTACGGTGAGCATATGCTGCCAAACTGGAAACGGCTTCTGATTGGCTATTGTGATTTTCAATGTTGTGGATGGGGTAAAACTCCCCCTCCTCAACAAAATATTCAGGCTCTCAAAAACGGAAAAACCCTCTATGTATATTGAGTTTTATAACCTTACTTTGCTGTGCACTTTATCATTATTATTATTATGTTATTGTTACAAGTGTCACGTGACGGTCTGGGGTACTCGAAGAAGAAAATAAAGAGGCAGCAACTCGCGCCGCCAACTATCATTGCCCCTATTAGAGTGTAAACTAACAACTCAGCATGATTACTCAGCGAAACATGCCTCCGAAGAAGAGTTTCCTTTCTCCAGCAAAAGCTCATTCTAGAAGGGAGAATGCAGCACGGAAGGCCCACACTACGGAGGAGCATTTCAGATCCAGAGCCCATACCGGGAAGTGCATTGCTGCTTCAAGGTGTGGGTGGCCCTGAATGCTCTCAACCAGGCCAGGATGGAAACAAGCAGAGCAGCTGAAATAGAGGATCAGTCTTCCCTGAGGAGAATGAGGCATCGGGAATGCAAGGCTGCCGCCAGGGCTGCTGAAACTGAGGATTAAATGAACATTAGGTGGACCAGGAACCGGGACAGCATGGCTACTGCCAGAGCAGTGGAACCTGCAGATCAGACTGCCGACAGGAGGGAGAGGAATAGGGATAGTAAGGTCGCTACACGGCAGTTCGAAGCTCCACAGCAGCAAAGAGGCTCAGCAATCAACTGCGGCAAGTAAGCATTCAGGTACAATGCAACAGTTGAATACGTAGCTGACCCAAGTGTAGATACTGGGTCTGTGCCGAAAGTCTGGAATGCCTGTGGGGCCAAGAAGTTTCCTGGTGAAGCAGAAGGCATGTGCTTCTCTGGAGGCAAAGTTGCTCTGCCCCCCACTGCAGCTCCTCCTGATCCGCTAAATCTGCTTTTGCTGGGTGATATCCCAGCAGCTAAGCAGTTTCTCTCCAACATCCACCATCATAATTCTGCCTTTCAAATGACATCCATTGGAGCTGACAAGAGGGTGGTCGAGGCAAGAAACATGCCCACGTTCAAGATCCAAAGCCAAGTTTACCACTTGCTGGGTAGTCTTGAGCACCCACCTAATGAGGAGCCCAAGTTCCTCTAGATATCCTTTATGGAAACCCTAAGAGGGAGAGGAACTTAAGGTGCCGGGTGGTTCTGGGCCTAAGGCCGGACATTGAGCAGTTCCTGGAACAAATATTTCATCAGCACAATGACCTGGTTCGATCCTTCAACACTGCCATGAAGGGGAACCCCAGTGATGAGTACAAAATTGTCATTTGTGCTGATAAACGACCGGCAGATGAGCACGCCCGTCGTTTCAGTGCTCTTGCTACAGAGGAAGTTGATGTGCTCATGGCTGGGGACCAGTAGATGAGTTCATGCTAAAAGATGATATCTCATACAGAAAAACATTACTTACAGGAAAAGACTTGCCCAATAGAGAAGTACACCAACTAGTTGTCCCTACTTATCTAATATATGCAGTCCTTCAAATAGTTCATGATACACCTCATGTATCCCATCCGAGTAAAGATCGATGCTTGAGACAAGCACATCTCGGATACTATTGGCCAACTATGCGTCGCGATATTAATGCACACTGTGACTTGTATTTCGTGCCACCACCACAAAGGATCAACCGGGTTACCTGCACTGTGCTTACAATCCCGTCAGTCTCCACTGACCTTTTAAAACTCCCTCTTACAGAATCAGGTGCTGAGTATTTATTTGTAGCAGTCGACAACTTCTCGTGTTGCTGTGTCCTGGTGCCCCTCTCAGATAAGACCACGAAGAGTGTCGCACGTGCCTTCATCGACCACGTAATTTGCCCATTTATGACACCAAGTACAATTATCACAGATAATGGCACTGAATTTAACAATAGTCTCCTGGATGAAATCTGTAAACAGAACAAAATCAGCAAATGCAATGCGGTTCCACACCATCCAGCTTCAAATGGCCTCATAGAGTGCCATAACCAAAAGGTTTTAGAGTGTCTCAAACATCTAGGCTCCCATAGTGCATCCTGGGATGAATGGATACCCCTGGTCGCATCCTCCATCAATACTCCCATCAATGCATCCATTGGCGAGTCTCCCTTCTTTGTCTTATTTGGATTCGATAAAGACCTACTGTAATACCTCTTATCCTCAAAGCCAGATCCCATCTATAACATGGATAACTATGTGAAGGTGAAAATTGCAAACTTCCAGACAATCCATCAATATGTAAAAGAAAATCTGGCTTCATCTCAGGAGGACATGTTGCAATGCCAGCATAAGTCTGCCTCACTTATCAGTACCAGCGTTGGAGATGTAGTCTTTGCTCGTTCTTTTACACGCACCTCTAAATTGGATGACAAATTTACAGGACCAATTTACAGGACCCCACCACGTGATCACTCAACAGGATAAGAAATTTCAAATACAGGAAGTTTCAACTAAAGATACCAAATGGGTATATGCAGACGATCTAAAGCGTGCACCACGAGGCCTGATGTTGGAAGAGTCATTTGCACAACCTACCGCTACTTTTTCTCCACCTCTCCCTCAGTCTGAGCCGTCTCCACCCACATCTCCTCATTCATCGACCAATCAGTATCGATCCAAGCTGCATTCCGCACATCAACATCTCCGTGACCTCTTCCATTAATTCAACTTTATTTTCTCGGCAAGATGTTAGCGGTCTACCTTCTGGCAGTGCTAACCCTCATAGGGTCCGGGTTGGGTGAGAACGATGGTAGAATACGTCCCGGGGCCTTGGTCGACTCGGGAGGCGAGGTAATTGTGGTAAAGTGTCGTCTCTCTGCACTAGGATCTTGAGCCCCTGGCCGACGTAGCCATCGCCCTCCCTCACTTCGCACGCCAATTGAACGAAATCAATACCCGACTGTCAGCCATCGTGGGGAAACACAAACCGGATCAGTTTTGGTACCCTCTTTATTATCCAGTTCTTGTCGTCGTTCAAATTCCTCTACATTCAACTATCACCTTTAACCTCTTCCACATTATTCGTTTTCCTTTCTGGTTCACTAATTCCTTATTGCAAGCATCTGTTCTCTCAGAATATTTCCTCCTATCCCATGATCATCTTTCCACTACTTTCCTCTCTTCCAGTCCTCAAGAAATGTTCCTCCCTTACTCCTACGTCTCGTCTTTGTGCTGCTGACCTTCTGGCTATTTTCCGTAGTAGCATTGCACCCTGCGAGTCTGCCTTCGTTCGCAGTCATTCCATACACTCTGCCTGTTCCTTTGTCCCGGCTCCCGAACTTCCAGTGCCACATGCTCATCTAAACCACGTCCAATACTTCTTCTTCACTGTCCCCATGTCTGTCACCATCATCTATCCCAGTTCTCCTGTACGTAAACACACGTCCGACATCTTCCAACTAATCAACATGCCTTCTACCCTACCATTGGATAATATTTCCATCACCTCCGCAGACTTGTGTATGCTAACATTTCTGAACGAAAGTGACTTCAGTATGGATCAGTTTTGTATGGCCTTCAGCAGTTCATGGGTACATCCGACATTTGTGTTTCCCCCAGTGGCCATCTCTTTCATAGGCTTCATTCTCACGGTGTGTGCAGTGCACTGTTGTGTCAGGAAGATAGAAAGCGGACTGCACAAAATCAGAATAGCTACAGGAATAGAGCGGCCTCCACAGGACATTGAAGCTGGCCGTACTTAGTGCCCTCACATATGGTGTATGGTGTCTAGCAGTGCAACCTGAATCAGATAACATCTGTGGACTGATAAATTAGCAAAGACAAATGAAGGAATTCCAGCGACAAATGAAAGCGTACACTAACTACACTGAAAAAGGTAATGAGATACCATTAGGAAAGGACAACAGTAATGAACAAGAGCACAGACTATTAGCACCCTAGTAGGGAAAATATTTTGAAAAGAACTAAAGGTGTATAAATAACAAGGACCATTACTCACTTGTGACATTATGGAAACAAACACATAAATAATAACAGAACGACAAGGGAAAGACATCCAGAAAAGAGGCGGACAACATCTCTTTGTCTAATAACCTTCATCCAGACAATACTTGTGTGCTCCACAACTGAAACATCACTGTTCCATGTATTCTTTTATTTTTATATCAACTATGTGTGGTCACAACCACTAAACTGTGTATTTGCTAGAATTACTGTCTCAGTTATTTTTACTGTATATCTGTGTGTCCACTATGAACATGTTATTATTTAATTTGCATATTGCCGGATTTCTTCCTTGTTTCACATGGCAATGTTTTTATATACTCCCTATTCCATCCTGCAGCTCCTATATAGAATAACTCTACCTTATAACAATTGTTAACTCGAGTACTTACTGTATATTCGTAGTAGACCCCCCATCCTCCATAGTTATAAAGAACTCCCATGTTGCTTGCCTCCTAGTGTCAGGAGACACCATTTCAATTACCCGGGGGAGTATTGTACCCCCATTACGTTATTAAAAAACAACCCATATATGTAACCAAGTTCAGTTAGTGTCTCGAAATGCTGAGGTAGGCTGCGTTCCTACACCCGGGCACCATGGATTCAGTCAGGGGTGAGCCTCTGTTCGGAGTGGATCTGTAAGCTTCTCCTGTAAATCTCCCTTATACAGCACGCAAGGTTTATGCAATTTACCCATCTATAACACGAGTCTATAACACGAGAGGGTTGTGGTACAGGATGGTGTAGGTGGGAGGGTGGTGTAGGTGGGTGGGTGATGTAGGTGGGAGAGTGGTGTAGGTGGGTGGGACATGAAGGTGGGTTGGTGGTGCAGGTGGGTGGGTGATGTAGGTGGGAAGGTGATGTAGGTGGGTGGCTGGTGTAGGTGAGTGAGTGATATAGGTGGGAAGGTGGTGTAGGTGGGTGGGTGATGTAGGTGGGGGTGGTGTACGTGGGTGGGTGGTGTTGGTGGGTGGGTGATGTAGGTGAGTGGGTGATTTAGGTAGGTGGGTGGTGTAGGTAGGTGGGTTGTGTAGGTGGATGGGTGATGTAGATGGGTTGGTGGTGTAGGTTGGAGGATGGTGTAGGTGGGCAGGTGAAGTAGATGTGTGGGTGGTGTTGGTGGGAGGGTGGTGTAGGTGGGTGGGTATTGTTATAGAGTCAGTGGTGTAGGTGGGTGGGTATTGTAGGTGGGAGGGTGGTGTAGGTGGGAGGGTGGTGTAAGTGGGTGGGAGGTGTAGGTGAGTGGGTGGTGTAGATGGGAGGTTGATGAGGGTGGGTCAGTGATGTAGGTGGGTGGGTGATGTAGGTGGGTCGATAATGTAGGTGCGTGGGTGGGTGGGTGGTGTAGGTGGGTGGGTACTGTAGGTGGTGGGGGTTGTTGCCGGTGGGTGGTATAGACGGTAGAGTGTCGTAGGTGGGTGGATGGTGTAGGCGGAAGGGTGGTGTAGGTGGGTGGATGGTGTAGGTGCGGAAGGGTAGTGTAGGTGGGTGGATGGTGTAGGTGTGGAAGGGTGGTGTAGGTGGGTGGATGGTGTGTCTCATATCTGCTGAAGTGAATGAAAGGAACATTATAAAAGAACTGATTAGAAATGATAAGATGTTAACAGAAAAAGGAAGGAAAGACAAGGAATGTAGTGATGATGAAAGTTGTAGTGATAGTGGAAATGATGATAGTGGGGGAAGATGAGGGATGTAGTGATGACAGTGGTATTGATAATAAGAGTAGTGGTGATAGCGGCAGTGATGATAGTGGGGAAGATGAGGCAGTGGGGGAAGATTAGGAATGTAGTGATAATGGTAGTGGTGATAGTGGTAGTTATGATGGTGAGGAGAAGAAAAGGAATGTAGTGATGATAGTGGTAGTGGTAACAGTAGTTGTGATGACTGTGTTAGTGATAATAGTGGGGGGAAGATGAGGAATCTAGTCATTATATCAATCAATCCATCAAGAAGGGGGAAACGCCGCAGGGAGTATAACCTCACTCACCCTTCAACTCCACTCATGTGGATCCCTCTGTGCGACCCTCCTGGCAGGGACTCTTCCCCCTCTAAGTATATCCCGACAGGTGTGTTCGATCGGCTCCAGCCATGAGTTCCGTGTTCTTCCCCTTGGCCCCCTCCAGCCTGGGTTAGTTCGTTCAGAGATCACCCCGTGAGCAGGATCAGCCTCAGGAAAGTGGGCCACATGCCCACATAGCTGGAGTTGGCATTGATGTATTATGTGGGTAATGGGCCTCGATTCATTCTCAAGCAGTTGTTGATTGTTACGCACCCGGTTGTACCAGCGATATCCAATGATCCTGCAAAGACACTTAGTACCAAAGGAGTCAATTTGCCTCTTCAAGTCACTGTTTAATGTCCATGTCTCATAGTCATTAAGTAAGAGGGAGAGCGACAGCACCCTGAAGATACGAACTTTCGTCCTTCTAAACAAATAGCAACAGCGCCAAATGCCCGAACTGAGTGAATTATTAACCCTGTAGGTCAGACAAATGCGATGAAAGATCTTACTGTCTGATCTATCGTTGCTATGGATCACACTATCAAGGTAAGTGAATCCTTCCAAGACTTCTGTATCCTCACCACATGCTTGAACAGACTCAACTACTTCATCCAGCAAGCCACAAAATGCCTGGACCTTGGTCTTGGCCCAGAAGACCTTTAATCCCAATGGCTTCGCATTCTCGTGAAATTCCTCGTGGGCACTCAGCAGTATCTCCAGCGACCCCGCTAGGATAACTGTATCATCAGCAAAATCAAGGTTAGTAACCCTGAAATTGCCAATTGATACCCCACAGTGGCTTCAACTTACAGCCTGGTCCAGTACCCAATCCATACATGTGTTGAAAACTGTGGGGGCAAGAACACATCCCAGTCTTACACCAGAACTTACTGGGAAGAAGTCGGATGTTCCCCCGCCACACTTGACAGCACTCTCAGTGTTTGAGTACAAGCCAGCAATCAGTGGATTATCCCTGCATAATCCCACAGAATCACAGGAGTTCCCATAGTACCTGCTTATTTACAGAGTCAAACGTCTTCTTGAGATCCACATAGGCTACTCTCAGTCCTTGTCGAAAATCAAGATGGCATTCCACAAGCACTCAGAGATAGGATATAGCCAACAGTAGACTTCTTGGGCGTGAATCCAGATTGCTCAGGCCTCTGAATCTTTAGAAGATGGTCCCAAGTACGCATCTGGAGAATGTGAGCAAGAACTTTGCCTGGCCCACTGAGCACTGTAATATCCCGGTAGTTACTACAGTCATGCTGGTCTCCTTTTCCTTTCCAGACAGGGATGACCAACCCTTTGTCCAGTCAGAAGGAATGATAGTCTGCCAAATGCCACTCAAGGAATTTCACGAGAATGCTAAGCCACTGGGATTAAAGGTCTCCTGGGCCAAGACCAAGGTCCAGGCCTTTGGTTACATCTGCATGTAACCCCCTTGATCATGGCTCTGCCCCCAGCTTTGATCACTTCTACTAGGATGTCACGAACACCAGCTACTCTGCCACTTTTCACCCTAGCCACTACCTTCTTGATTTCATCTAGAGAAGGCACAGCTTCGTCAATTGATAGGACAGCAGTCAATGGTTGTACATCAGCCAATGGAAGCTCTCGACTGAGAGATTAGGCCATGTACACCTGCTCAAAGTACTCAGCCAACAAGCCCTACAATTGCTTGTCTCCAACAAGAGCCATCCATTAGCTATCTGAACAGAGTCAGTCTGAGAGGTGGGTCTGGAGTGGAGCTTCTTAAGGGCTCTGTAGGCAGGTCGAAGGTCATTTGCATGAAAATGGCCTTCCACCTCCTCAGCGACTTCCTTGACATACCTCTCCTTGTCCCTTCTGAGTAAAACTAGAGCCCATCGAGACAGAAGTCTGCGCTGTTCCTTATCCCCAGCCAGTCTGGCAGCAAGACTCCTCAGTTGTGGTCAGCATACCCCACGGGATGAACCCCCTCCTTGATCTCGGGCGGTCTCCAGTACACTCATCAGCTGCTGCCAGGGTTGCATGCTTAAAGGTATCCCATCATTCAACAGGATCCTCAACAGTGCTGAGCACTTCAAATTGATATGAGACTGCACTGCATACTCATATGCACACTGCTCATCACTGAGTTTTTCAAGATGGAACTTTTTTTGGAGGCATCTTGAGAATCTCTCATTTTTTTATTTGTAGCCTTAAAGTAGCAACAAGTCAGTGATCAGTAGAAAAGTACTCTGCACTTCTGAAAACCCTGCAATTCTGAAGGATCCTGCAGCAAGTACTAACAAGAATGTGATCAGTTTCCTTAGCAACCCCTCCGATATTGGAATACCAATCCAGCAGTGAAGATTTGGCCACTGGAACCGGGATCCAGCAATTATTAACTTACGGGATTTTCCAAGATTCAGAAGGTAAGAACTATTGGAGTTCCTGGTTCCAGAGCCATGGGGACCTACACAATCCCTGAAGCCCTCCCTGTCAGTGCCAGTAACTGCATTAACATTGCACAAGACCAGGAGTGTATCCCGCGAGGGGCACTGTTCTGCAACAGTCAGGTTTGGTATAAAATAGTACTTTCTCTTTAAGATAACTCATCTCAGTTGGAGGGTACACTGCAGTAAGAGATGAAGCCCAAGGAGTGCATCAGTCTCACCAACATTGTATGCTCATCAGCCAAAGTAACCCTGTTGACACAAGAGACAAAGTGAGCTGCAACTGCCACAGTGACACCTCTAAGATGGGTACCATCATCACAGCCAGACCAGTAGTATGTGTAAAAATCACTACTGATCTCACGATGCCCGGGTCGCCTCACTTCAGAGAGTGCAGCTATGCTAACCCCCATTCACCCCAACTCTCGTGACAGCAAAGGCACTCGATCATCCTTTGATAGGCTTAGAACGTTCTAAGCCCCCCCCCCCCCCGCAAGTCCTTCCGAAGGTTAAACCCGCGCCTGGAGCCTACGGCTCGCGCGTCCTTTGCACCACCATGATGCGAATCAAAAGGAGGGTCTGGGCTATGGGGTTTCCCCCCCATCATTTGGTCGCTAGGGTCCCGTGGGCTTTACCCAGCAACCATCATGATGGGTGCCAGCACAACAGGGCCCAAAAAACCCTGCCAGGCCGGCGTCCTAGGGAGGACCCCCCGGCAAAACTGGGTCAGGATCATGCAATATGCGCTGACCCCCATTTCTCTTCCTTCTCTTATTTGGCACTGGGTTGTTTTTTACAGGGAGGGGAAGCAAACCCCACCTCAACATCCCAAGTCAGGAGTGGGCTGACCACTGGCCTATGGACAGGAGTGTGGAATCCCTGACTGTGGCTATCCAGGTTTTACCTCGGAGTTTTACTTCTAAGATGAATTGCCAACCAAGGCTAATGAGCTCCACCCACTCTACTAGATGGCCGTTGGCATAAATTGTTCATCCGGCCATTGACAGGTCTTGTTTCTCATCATGAAGGGTGTCTATTCACCGTCCTCACTGGCCTAGACCAGTGGAGGTGCCGAATTAGTAGCCTATGATCCGACCATGAAACAGGTAATACTGGATTACATGGTACGAGTAGCTGAACAGTGTCTGACCTGACAATAGTGGTGACAGCGGTAGGGATAATAGCAGCAGTGGTGACAGTGGTAGGGATAATAGCAGCAGTGGTGACAGTGGTAGGGATAATAGCAGCAGTGGTGACAGCGGTAGGGATAATAGTAGCAGTGGTGACAGTGGTAGGGATAATAGCAGCAGTGGTGACAGTGGTAGGGATAATAG
>JAGKTI010025651.1:0-13888 GCA_018397915.1 Birgus latro
TTGAAAAATGTGCACACAATGGGCCTTGCAATTGCGTGACGTACGATGTACGTCGTTGTGTCTGTCCGCGGAAAAAAGTTGTGACATACACTGTACGTCGATGGGACTCTGCGGGTTAAACTTTGTGAATGGGTGTTTAAGTGTGAACGAACTGTGAAGTGTTGAGTCATCTGCATATGAATAGATGGGATTATGGGTGACAGATAAGAGATTATTAATATGAACTAGGAATAGGGTTGGAGCCAGAGCTGTTCCTTGTGGCACGCCGGCGTTATTTGAGTGGAAATTGGAATATACATCACCTACTTTTACTTTTATCTTTCTGTCACTGAGATATGAGGAAATCAGAGGAACAAAAGACGTTGTTCCAGGGAACGGTGGCACACTGTCAAAAGCTTTAGAAATATCAAGGGCTACTGCATGAGTTTCTCCATGTTGGTCAATTGATTGATGTATGGTGTGTCAGGAGATTAAGTATATCAATGGTGGATCTTTCGTGGCGAAAACCGTACTGTCAATCACTAATTAAGTTTTTGGATTCAAGATGTTTAACTATGTGCTTATTCATCAAGATTTCAAATACTTTACCAGGGGAAGATGCAATAGCTATTTGTCTGTAATTGGAGGGGTCAGAGGAACTTCCTTTCTTCAAAATTGGGTGGATATTGGCTTCTTTCCAAGAATTAGAGAATGAAGAAGTACGTATGCATAGTTCAGGGGAGCACTTTTTCAAAACAATTGGAGGAATTCCATCTGGGCCTGGAGCTTTGTTGGTTGGTAAATTGTCTAGGATAGATTTTACGTATCTAGTCAGTATTTTAAGTGGAGCAAATTCGGGAGAGAGTTCTAAGAATGGGATGTTTTGCCTGACCTCCTCTAAAGTAGAATTTCTGGCAAATGTACTGGCAAGGATAGTCACTTTACCACGTGGGTCATTTGTAATATTACCGTCTGAAGATTTTAATGGGGGAATGGGTGATGACTTGTTGAAGTCATTATTGAAAGAACTGAGAGATGGCCAGAACATTTTATTGTCATTAGGACTGTTTAGTAGTCTGGATGCTTGGGCGTGAAGAAAGTTTTAGTGAGATTTATTACTGCTTTTGCATGGTTTCTAGCAATTTTAAATTGACTTAGTGATTCAGATGTTTTTAATTTAAAGTAAGAGGCATATGCTAATGACTGGTAGCAAAAGGAGAAAAGGAAGATGAGGAATGTAGTGATGAGAGTTGTAGTGATGATGGTGGCAGAGACGATAGTAGTACTAATTATAGTTGTTACGATGACAGTGGTAGTGATGATATTGGTACTGGTGACCGAGGCTGTGATGGTAGTGAAGGTATGAAAGTATCTTACTCAGGAAAACAAAGGTTTGTGCAGAGGCATACCTCTACTATGATCAGGTTGTATTCCGATATTCTTGTCTACAAACTTAGCTGGGAATCCATTTTGGTACAGGGTTTTCCCCAGAACTAGATTAAGAAGTTTTAGTTTGAAAGTAACTCACACAGCTGAGAAACGTAAAGTTTATTTTTGCAGTACCCTATTTAGGTCCTAAATCAATTTTTTACGTAACAACATAAGTAAACTAATTCATAACTTCTGTCTGCAGATATCATTGAGGGTGGTATTTAAATCTCCCCCAAACCTGTCTCAGTGCTTCATATTTAAAGACCATGTCACAGATGTCCTGCAGTCCTCAGTGGTGTATCAGTTTCAGTGTGGTTGCTGTAATGCAGCCTACATTGGTCAAACCAAGCACCATCTAGTTACCAGGATTGCCGAGCATCAGAGAATGTCTCAGAGGACAGGACTCCCCCTCTCAAAACCATCTTATTCAGCTGTTCAAAACCATTTTGAATCGGAAAGTCACCTTATAAATAGTTGAAACTTTCAAATTTTGTTTGAGACAAGAAGGGAGATCAAGCGCTTGGCCAGGCCAGACGCCACTCTGCCCAAACGCCCTACGATATGGACAGCACATCTGCCATAGCCTACGACCCCTTGAGGGGGGTCTGATAGCAGACCAACATCCCCGTCAGCCCAGAAGACTGAAGGTGTTGTGGTCTGGTTTAACGTACGGGCGGGATAAGGATTTATCAAGAGCCAGGATACTGGTGCTGTTATCTTCATGCACTGTGACGCGATCATTAAACTGAATCCGCTGCACCTTCAGTGCTCCCTCAGGGATGGCAAAAAGTCGTTTTCTCTCTGTTCAGGACTCCTAAGGGTCCTGAGGCTGAGGATGTCACTGGGCCAGGGGGCGTGGCCATGCAGGGTTTTTCCCATGCCCGGTGATGTCTCGTGGCCCACGGGCCCCGGCTTCAGGATCCTGGGAGTGCCAAGGAGACTGATACGATAATTGCGATGTGCACCGTGATGGCGAAGGCTTTTTCAGGGGATGTCAAGGGGGTTTTGGGTGATCTGCTGCCCAGGATCTTTCAGGAGAACGGGCTGCCCCGCCTTGTCATCCACGAGTGCTTCACCTGCGATGTACTTTCAGTTCCTCACTGGCGGGGGTGCCAGGCCTGGCAGCCACGACGTGCTACCTCCCACACAACACCGCGGAAAAGGTTATGGCTGGATGCCCCTCTCAACAGGCAGACTGCCACCCCAATCACCGACCTGGCTCCGGAAATGGACATGGCTCAGACCACGGCTGAGGTACACCATCCACCATCAGAGATTGAGGAGGGGCAGGACTCCTCTGACGCCAACTCCATGGCCGAGGCAGCGTCGACCAGATCCTCGGCTGAGGAGGAAGTCACTGAGTCCTCTCCTCTTCAGGTAGACGAGGGCAACCCATCTCGCCCTCCCATCATGGACCACAAGGATCGGTTAGACTTACCCTTCTACAGACACTTCTTGACTCTCAATGCCCACTCCCAGTCATAACAGCTCGGAGGTACCATCTACTGCAACCTCTGCGATCTGTTCTGGGCTGCCGACCAGGATGAGTTGATCAGACCAGTGTTGTACAACAGGGGGAGGAGGTGTACCTAGCCTATCTGAGAGCATTCTACCACATGCTCCCTCCACGTTTGGCCTCCTAGATTAGCAGTATCATGCAGTCCAGGATTGACATTAATTATTATGAAGCTAAAAAGCTTGGCCAAATACCCCTCACTGTGGGTGATGGTCATTGAAAAAAAAATTGTTCACTAGCTGCTCGGGACGACACGACGAGAGTATTAGCGGAGTCTCTACTCACAGCAGAGGTATGACCATATCTTGGCTCACACGACTCCTGTACACAGTTGCTCTGTTTTTACTTGGTAAATTGTATATACTGTATGTCATGTAACTTTTTCAGTTTCCTGTTCTTTTATGTTATTGTCAGTTGAGGACAAGAAAATTATATACTGGTTTCATTTTTTCATTTTTTTCTTTTAGGTCTGGAGATGGTTTGTGTATAAACCGAAACGCCACCAATAAATCATGTATGTCATCACGCTGGTTTTGCTGGCCATCATTATATACATACTGTATATGTATAGACAGACGATTTGTTTGTGGCCACCCCGTTCGGGATTGANAAACCGAAACGCCACCAATAAATCATGTATGTCATCACGCTGGTTTTGCTGGCCATCATTATACTATATATATATATATATATATATATATATATGAGCAACTTTTTTTTTTTGTAGACAGTAAACAGTGATGAGAATTCTCCCAAGAATAATGAGCAAAGTAACTGACTTTTATAGCCAGTGTCTGGTGTCATGCCAGAAGCTTTCCTGGTGACCTTGTCATTGCTATTGGTGTTGATGAACTTAATTGTTCTATAATGTATTTGACCTGGGCTTTTAAGTACCAAATCCCCGAAAGGATATCGGCTATTTATGCTGTGCTGTCCTCAGATCTGCTGAATACGGTATTTAAAAACAAAATTTAGCACCGTTCCCAGTAGGGAGAAAAAAAAAAAAAGACCAAGGAGTGTCTCGCTAACCACCAAGTCCTCTGGCAAGCTTTTCCCAAGAAACACGAAAAAAAATTAAGCACATTATTAGTACTAGTGAGATTCTTTGGAATCTGTTGATTAACAACAGTAAAATGACAATATTCACTAAAAGGATAATCGGGAACGTCTGGATTTCTACAATAGTGGTAGACACACAAAAATTGTTCTTCCGAAACTGCCAGTCTGGAACGAGAGGACACAGGTTAATGTTATTTGGGTTAACCGTAACTGCAGAGAAATAGAAATCTCGACTATTTAGTGCACTTTCAATGCTTGTTCAGGGTTTCTCCTCACCTGACAGGTACTAATGGAAACCTGTACGAGCTTCTGCCCCGTTGCTTGGGAATGCCTTTGTGTGTTGACCTTGGAGAGATGTACAGCTTTGCTTTCAGGGGGTGACGGAAACAATGGCGGATGAAAAATATTTTGTTCGACTAACATAAGTCTTGTAAGAAGAGTGGGAGAAGTGAATGCTACATGACGGTAGGAGGAGAAAAATGATGAGTGACGAGAGAGGAAGGAAAGGATAAGGGAAGATGAAGGTGACTGGAGAACTGGTAGCAGGGAAGATAAGTAAAGAAAGCCGCTAATGACTAGAATGAAACAAAGATGATAATATATCTAGTTAGGCTTACATCAGAGATCCGAGCTAATACGATTACTTGTGCTCTGTAGTGTCATGAAGCAGGTCAGTTAGATAAATAATATACGCTTCCTCATCTTTACAGACAAAAATATACTCCTCTGTGTAGAGGTGTACACTGTATGTAAAAACATATGCTATGGTGAGCAATCTCCCCTGAACGAGATCTATACCGATCCTTACTGTTAGAGCCTACTGATGTCTGGCCGGGGCTGCAGAATGCACCATGCCTTCTGGGGAAAGTTGAGGGATGAGACTATAACCTACACTGCGGCTTCACCCACTTCTCACTCTGTAACACTGAGTGAGACTCAGGCACGCTGCGGGTCTAGCCACTTTAGGGTAAATGCAGGACGCCTGCAACCTAGATCCATATCCAGCGACGAGACAGTCACCCTGTGGCTCCTGCGCAGTAGGGTTCTCTGTCAAAGTCGCTAGTCACCTTTTAGTCTGGCAGCCGGGGGACTCCACCTTGATTTGACGTCTTAATTTTTTTTATTTTGGTTTCTGCTTGCCTAGATCATCAGTCTGAAGAAGTGCATTAATGGACATCTGCCAGTATTGAACACTTTAAAATATTTAAGAAAAGGTCTAAAAATCATCATAGTAATATTTTCATTTAAAGGGTTTTAACACCTTGAACTTGAGAAGATCTCTTTGCCAGCCTTCAGTCTAAGTCCAGGGGCACCAACTTGGAGGAACTGGCTGACCCCCCCCCCCCTTTTTCTCTTTAGGATAAACGAGAAGAGTGAGCTCTTACCCCTTCACCGAAAGTTAAAGGCCTCTGCTCCTCCATTAACAATTAAAGTATACAATATGTTTATCAAATATTTTACTGTTCTTCAACAACTAGAAATATACTTCAGTGCAGTAAATACAAAATCGTAAAAGGAAAGGCAAAAGTGACTTTTATCTGAACTGCCATTTGTAGAGTTGCTTGTCATCTGTGAAGTGTGTAAAGTTCTGTCCTGTCTCTTGACTTACTTTTTGTGCTTTAATCATGGCAGTCATGATTGTGCCTGGATGTGCAGGTGGCATGTCAATAAGTGGGAGATAAACAGCCTTAGTCCTGGGCTGGAGAGGTTCTGCTCGGTCACGACATTATATCCATGAAACTCAGGACCACCTTCACACTTTGTGGCATCTTTCAAGAAGGATATAACACTTTTCTTAGTTTTTTGTTTTGTTACAGCCATATGTGCTAGAAGTTTTAGTGAAGTAACTTTTTTTTTTTTTACTGCGGTGGAATGTCAGGTGTATTTGGGACATTGTACCTGACTACTTCAAACTTACAGTCAATTTCCTTTGTCATCATCGTCTTCTGTAAACGTGGTATAGGCTACTCTACATGGTGTCATTCATTATCTGGTTGAGTTATGAGCATTGCCAAGGAATTTGTTGATATTTTTCCATTTTTAGATGCTATGTCAGTATCAGACTGTCTACCACATACTGCACTAAACCATCTGTAACCTTAGAAATTGATGTCCTTTCACTACATCTTTTGATTCTTGTAGAAAGACTGCCAGGCCTATCTGAAGCGGTGTTGGATGATCTGTTAATGCTGATGTAATATAATTGCATTATTGCCTACTAGGAGTGCGTGTAGAGGGTTATTCAGATTTGGTGACAATTTACCCAGAAGATCAAGAACACTGCTGCAAACATATCTGGAGGTTTTTTCATAATCTAAGGATGTGCTGTAGTTGTCTCGTTCAAGACTGAGTTCCTTGACCTCATGACAAATCTGGGTCTTCACCTTGGTTACAGCTATGTCGGTGCTATCTGCTTCTAGGTCTGAAGCTGTTGGTAGAGTTCTCTCAGTCTCACTGTGAAATGCAATTATTGTGGTTGTCCCTAGTGAAGAAAGGAACAAAAGATTTTTACCAACATACTCAGAAAGTCTGCGGATAAGCATTTGGCAGGAAAGTTCACAGGCTCCATTTTCTATATACATATTATGTAGACCAACTGGATTCCAGATATGTGTCTTGTCAGCTTTTAGAACCCTGATAACGCCTTCCAGTATTTCATCTGACATATACATATCTTCCTGTGCGGAGTGTATTGCTTTTATTGAAGCAATTTTGATCTTGATGACATACACTTTGTGCGACAGTCTACGTGGTAACGAGCATCGGCAGCGTGAAAATCACTCACTGCTCCACCTACCCTGACCTTAGAGGCCCATTTGTCATTTCATTCTTTACGTTTGTCTAAAATTTCTTCATTTAGTGATGTAATGTCCTTTTCTCTTCACTTGTTTGCAGATATTTGCTGGTCTCCAGGGAGAGGGATTATTTAGGATCTTTCTCAGCCTTGCATTCTTCGGTACAGAACGTGCAGTCATGTAAGAAGTTAAACCTAGGGAACTCTGAACGTCTTCTTCTTGCAGGTTCAGCAGATGTGCTGGCTTCTTCGTCCAAATGTTGACATTTCAGTGCCTTTTTAATTTCCTTTGAATGACGATATTTTTCAACACACCTTGTGAGCTCAGAGAACAAGTTCATTTTTTCATCATGTTGTGACTAATCTATTGTGCAGATCATCCCTGTAAAATTTACTACTTTTAATAATGTTTTCAATGTGCTTGGCTTTAATGTTTATTAGTCTTTTGTTTTTTCACTACAGATATACCTCTAATGAAAGTAGCATTCGTCTTTCATGTAATTTAGTTGAATTATGGTGAACAATTCTTCCGTAGAGCTCCCAGTGCCTCAGAGGATCATGGTTGTCAATGTCCATATACTCCTGACCATAGCTCGAACCTAGAGGAGAAAGAAATAATTAAATAAATCACAAATTATAAGGAATGCTAAGGGATTTATTTTGTTCACGAAAACTCCTCGGCATTTCACACTCTGTATTGTATCTAAAATTGCTCAACGCTGACAGCTGTAAAATAAAGATAGTTGCATAAAAGAAGGTTTGAGCAAGGAAAATTCACAATGAAAGAAACTTAAGACGTCAAAAAAAGGTTCACCTTAAAAACAGCATTTGGCTGCCGGACGCTTTGGGGTAAGGCACACTCAAGGTGCTCGGTGCTGTAGGGTAAATGTGGGGCGTTACTAGCCCATTTCAACTCTAAATGGCAGTCATTGATGGCTCTATGCCTCCTGATGCAGTGGAATGGTACTTTTGCACCTGCAGCAACTTTTTAACATCTTACTGACGTGAATACATACACATCTGGACTTTTCTTGATATTTTGGGCAGCCTTTCACTCATCTCAGGGAAGGTATGTGGAGGTAATCAGTTTTGCTGATGAAGTTTCACTTGAGGACACAGTGGATCTTGAAGGCTGGCTTTGTGGAACATCCGTTGACTTAGCAGAGGCCTGCTGCTAAGAGGGTAGGTCTGCTGTGTGTAGCAGGGTGTGGTTCACACAGCCACTTTCAGGTCTTCCGATAAGAGATGTCAGGCTGTTACTAGACGCACTATTGAATATTTTCATACTGTGAGGAGGGGGGCTTTTAAGAGTAAGGGGAAGTCTTTCCCCAATTGCTGATGTGCTCTCTTCAATAGAATATAACTGATGGGAGGACTGCTGTCCACAGGCAACCTTACTGAACACTCCTGGAGGAGAGGGTTCAGTGTACGGGGAACTTTGGAGGTCTTGTCTAAGATCTGTAAGCTCTGTGAATTATGCTCGTCCCACATTATCTGGGAATGAGATGATCGACTGACTCTTTTTACTAATGTTTTCTTAGCCAACTGAACTCAGGTCGAGTCGGAAAACACCTTGAAATTCTCTTTGATTTCTCTGATTAACTAGGGACTAGGTGTGGTTTCACTTTGTTTCTCTGTCTTCTCTCGATTTCCTTGCTTCTTCCTCGTCTCTCAGTCTCCTTTCCCTATTTGGGTGCAATGCATTGCATCTTCATTAATTATAAGACCCTGGGGTTAACTGGACCTGTGGACCGGATCAAACTGAAATTGATGATTGCCAAAGACCTGCGGCAAAGAACATTACTGGGCCCTTATCCCCCACTTGCCACCTCTCCACACAGATCTCCTATTCTCGCCTTCATTCCCTCTCACATACTACTACTAATGTCATAATAATAATATTATTAATAATAATAATAATAATAATATCAATAATGTAATAGGAAAATATTTGGTATGATAGTTATAGATGGAGTTACAGTACGGCAATAACCGAGGAATTAGTTAGAGAAGAGCAAAAGGGTTTTAAAAAGGGAAAAGGCTGTGTAGATCAGATATTCGTTATAAGATATTTATCTGAAAAATGTTTCGAGAGGGAAAACAAGTTGCATGCTGCCTTCATGGATCTGGAAGAAGCATGTGACAGAATGCATAGACAGGGAATGTGGAAGGTATTAAAAATGTATGGAGTAGATGAGTTGTTGAATGCTGTGAAGAGTATGTTTGAGGGTGTTAGGGCTGCGTGCGGACAGTGATCTGAGTGAAATCTTTAATGTGAGTGTTGGACTGAAGAAGGAATGTGTCATGTCTTCGAGGTTGTTCAGTTTGTATATGGACAGAGTTATAAAAGAGATAATAGGGAATTCAGTAGATGTTGAAGTGTTTTTAATGAGAGAGGTTAGGGATGAAACTTCCTGTACTTTATCAGGTGAAGATGAACGTGAGATGCAAGGTTTGGTGAATGAGTTTGTGAGTGTATGTAGGAAACGGAATTTAAAAGTGAATGTAGATCTATCTATCCATCTGTTGCAAGACGCCTCCATGTCGCCTTGTCTTCCGTCATTTCCCTGCCCTGCTCCCAACTCACCCCCCCCCCCCTCGCTTATATACCTCTCCACGCCATCCTTCGATTTCATCCTTGACCTCCCCCTCCTCTTCCCCCCCCTTCTACCTCACTCACATAAACTCTCCTCGTTAGTCCCTCGCTCTCCATCCTCTTCACATGGCCAAACCACCTCAATGTATTTCTCCTAACGTTTTCAATCACATCCACACCAAAACTCTCCTTCGGTTCCTTATTTGTCAGCATGTCTGTCCATGTAACTCCACACGCTCCTCTCAAGTAACTCATTTCCACTGCTCTCACTGTTGACTTGCGTCCTTTCAACAAGGTCCAAGCTTCACTTCCATACGTTAGAGTTGGTATCATAGTACTGTCATGCAGCGACTTTTTTACTTCCATGCTCGCTTCCCTCTTTCTTATCACTGCTTTCAAAGAATGTAGATAAGAGTAAAGTTATTGTCTGTGAGAGAAAGGAAGTCACAGCATACACAGTGAGGCTGGATGGTGAGCATATTGGCAATGTAATTGCATTCAAGTACTTAGGTAGTGTGATGAGTAAGGATGGAAGTTTAGAGATGAAATGCTTGAGAAAGTGCAGCAGAAAAGAAAGGTTGGTTTATTGAAAGCATTGATGAGCAATGGGGTACTAAGCATGGAATTTAAAAAGTCGCTGCATGACAACATTGTGATCCCCACTCTAACGTACAAGAGTGAAACTTGGATCCTGTTGGAAGGACACAAATAGAGAGTGAGGCCAGTGGAAATGAATTATTTGAGAGGAGCACGTGGAGTTTCATGGAGGAGCAGACAGGTAAATAAGGAAGTAAAATTGTATTGTAATGTTGATGTGGCTGGAAATGTTAAAGAAAAATACTTTGAGCTGGTCTGGCCACGTGGAGAGGATGAGGAATAGGAACTACTTAGAACAGTGTCTGTAAGATGGACGGAAAGAGGGGAAGAGAGGGGAGGGGAGGGGAGAGCAAGGATGAAATGGAGGGATGTAATGGAGAAATAGGCGGAGGGGTAGTGAGTCGGAGGGAAGGAGGCTAAATGGCATAGGGCGGCGTGGAAGTGATTTGTCTGTGGCCACCCCTTACAGGATTGAAGCGTCTGGCAATTATTAGAGACAGACAATGTTAATGATAAAAGTAATAACAAAAATAAACCTAATAATACCACACACCATAGCTCTGCCTTCAGACGTCTCAATCACCAATAAAGCCACAAACTTTCACATTACAGCATCTAACCTCACAGTACCTGATCTATCCCACATTACACCACACCCCTACAACTGTCCTGTACCTCCCTCTCATTATCCCACACTACTTCACACTACCTCACGTTCACTCACATCTCCCTCTCCATCACACCCAGAAATCTACATATCCTCACATCTACGAGTACTCACCTTCACACATCCCCTTATACTGTAATGTTGCTCTTCCATACACAACACCCCTTACACTATTTCACACACACACACACACACACACACACACACACACACACACACACACACACACACACACACATACATACTCATACACATACAGCTACATTCATTTACTTCCCCCCCCCCTCCACACCTTCACATTACCCAACATTCTTCTCACTACCACGCATTCTTTCACATTACCACCCACTCCTTCACACCATCCCACGCTTTCCTCCACACTAACCTGTACACACAATACTCCGCACCTTTTCATATTACTCCCTTACAGTACCCCAGAGGCACACACCCATTCACTCTTTCCAAAAAAAATATATAAATAGGGGAAGGTATTCTGATTTCAGCACCTGCTAAAGTGAATGGGATTAGAAATAAAGATGTCAGCTTTGATCCATGCCCATTGATGGACACTAGTCGCCCCCTGAATTTACCCCTGGTGGCTGGCAGTGCTTAGTGGGTCAGTGCAATATATTGACTTGAGCTGAGCTGGTTATTGTCTGGGTGGTCTTGTTTGGGAGGCAAAGAAAAAGTGCCGTGTGTCGGTAATGTGCTCTTATGAATGGAGACGCTGAATTTGTCTCTGTTGAATTTACCACATCGTTTGTATATTTACTGTGAGATTATATGTTTCTTGTGTCAGGGTCTGTCTTTCGCCGATTCTTCCATGTCAGCGTACTGCAACGCGAGTACGTGCATGTAGTCGACTGGAAAAATTAGACAGTTTGTATCTATTTATGCCATCATCATAAAGTAGTTATTACGATCTCTCGAACAGTTACACTCGGATCCCAGTCCTTCGAATTGTTTATACCGTCCGCCTCTCCGCCTCTCATGAGTCATCCAGTTAATGGTATATTCTCTTATAGTGTTACTTATCGGGACTATTAAGTGTTAGAAGTAGATGAGGAAACACCAGGACGGGCGGTGACCCAAGCGTGGTCAGTACGGTGGTGAGTCAGGGGGCAGCCGCGTCCTGGAGGGGAAGGTGAGAGACAACAAAAAGGTGCCTCGGTACAGCCAGGTATAGTGAGTGAGGTAACTGTACTCGGCTGTGGGGGGCGGGGGAGAGGCGGACATGAAAGCAGGATGGGAGGCAGGAAGTGGGACGTGTTGAGTAAGTGAGAGGAATCTTAGAAGATATAAAAGGAAAAGAAAACGAAGAATGCCATGGAAAGGTTAATAGGAAATAGATATTATGGAAGGAAGACAGATAGAGAAGGATGTATGCACAGCCCACCCACCGAGAACCGCAGACTGTATTACTGTAGGGCTGGTGTCTGCTTGCATGTCTGCGGTGTACGTGTAGTTTTGTTGGCTGTCTCCCCGATACCGTTGGGTGACCTGCAATAAGTGGTACCGCTGGAAATTATAGACCCTTTCTGAATGACATGAATAATGGTGCAATCGTTTTCTAGATAGATTATCTTACACTTACTATTAAGGCTAGAAGAGCATACCTGTGCATGAGATGGATTGCCAGTGGTGAATTCTGCATCATGTTTATAATTAAAAAATAATAATGAAAACTTTTTTGCACGATTTCATGAAATATTATCATATTTCACACATCTAAAAATACTGAATGTGTCACATCACTCTGTGTGTCCCACAAACTGGAGAATGTAGGTGCTGAATCACCAGATGGCCTCTACAGACTTTTCATCGTAAATTACATGTTGGAAAGGGCACAATACAGAACTTCATCCAGAATACGATTATAAAGATTCACAATAGACGCCTTGGTTAGAAGAACGTGAACTTAAATCCAAAAAATATGAGGTAAGAACCGTTATGAGAGAAACCAGACAGTAAGAGTATGATCTCGCATTGGTGGCGTCTGTCAGTAATGAGGGTCACCGTGCGAGAGCTGCTGCTGAGGTGAATGGAAAGAGGAAGAAAGCAGCGGCACAGGATTAATGCCTTGCTACTGCACGAGGATCATTAAGGCAGACAATAAATTTCTACCCAATCACAATTTTCTCCTGGAGATAAATTGAAATGAGGGAACTGAAGGTACGGTGAAGTGAACGAGCAATGTAGATTGAAATGGCAGACGGGAAAGACGAATACCGAGACGAATGAAATTTTAATAAATCTAGCCCCAAACTGTTTCTTCAAGTCAGTTATTATCTCCATGCAGTTATATTAATTCTGTGTCAGACGTCTTTTAATGGAGAGGTTAAGGAAGGCTATATCCACCCGATCTCCTAAACTGAGCAAAACCGTGTTGTGGTCGCAAGAATAAAGTATGAAGACGAGATCAAAATGAAGGGGTAAAACAAAAAGATGAAGGACTGCAGGGTATGACGTTTGAATAGGAAATGACAGTTTCGGAACGATAACAGGAGAGGTGGAAGTAAAGGAAGGTGAGAAAATGAAGGGTAACGTTGAGAAAGAGGGAGAGTTACGTACGAGTAGGCGGGAGAGGAAAGGATAATCAGTTGAGAAAGAAGAAAGAGGTAAGGTGGTTGTGAAAGGTAAAGAGGTTTGTTGAGTAATACTGGGAGGGCATAAGATTATGAAAGCTGAAATAAGACGAAAGGAACTGGGAAAAGAAACGAGAAAACTTAGAGAATAAGTGGCGGGCGATTACCTGAGGAGATAAAATTTAGGATTACCAAGAGAAAAAAAGCAGAACTAAGTTAGAGGAAGAACACATGACAGACAACATAGAATAGTATGAAGGATTATTTGTATAAGGTAAGGAGGGAATGGATGTGCGAAGAGGAGAGAAAAGAAGATGAAATGAGAGGACAAGTGGAAAGGATTAAATTAACAATTTCCTTACACTGATGTATTTATTTCAGTATTATTGGTGTCCTGGGACGAAGTTGCTTAGCTCTGAAGAGATTTGCGAATGGAGAGGTTAGGCATAGCTCTTTTTAACCCCTTCATTAAGGGAATGGATGTGCGAAGAGGAGAGAAAAGAAGATGAAATGAGAGGACAAGTGGAAAGGATTAAATTAACAATTTCCTTACACTGATGTATTTATTTCAGTATTATTGGTGTCCTGGGACGAAGTTGCTTAGCTCTGAAGAGATTTGCGAATGGAGAGGTTAGGCATAGCTCTTTTTAACCCCTTCATTAAG
>JAGKTI010025652.1:0-13888 GCA_018397915.1 Birgus latro
GCGCGTCATCCACCGTAGAGGCTCGAGCAAATGCAGAAGTCAGCATGCTTCCCACGGTAGTAAATGCAGAGGTCAGCATGCGTTCCCATACTCTGTCTGACCTCCAACCCTAACACCACTCCTCTTACTCTCTTTCTCTCTCCTACTTTCTCTTCAGCTTTCTCTTGCTTTCTCTCAATCTTCCTTCCCTTACTCCACCTCCCTATACCTATTGTCCGCAGCTATATGTGGAGCTAACATCAGGCTCCCTGCGCTCTCTCTTCCGTCCTTGTTTCACCCTAAACTCACGTCCAGCAGGTGTACTCGTATCCACACCTGTTACAGCTGTGTGTCTGCTTACATCTGCCTGAGGAGAGCCTTGTCAGCTTCCCAACATTTCTCCCCCCAAAGATGAAATCACTCGTCCGCGTCGTGAGTAGAGCATGGCGGGGTTCTGTGCACGTCGATGTCTGAGTATGGACCCAAGTCTGCAACATGTACACCCACAGCCATTGGTGTAACACTTGTAAAGGATATATGCGGACAGGAAAACCAGAAAAAGAGCTATTCCAGCATTGACACAGTACCAGAAGATGGAGGAACCGAAGGGTTTGAGAGGTTCAGTCAACTGCAACTGACTTTGATATTTAAGGAGATCATCCAGAAACAGAGGAGTAATGTTAAGGTTAGGTCCTAAAGTGGGTAAGTCCTTGATAGCCGTAAGTTCAGCATATGTGAGTGAGGTACTGAGGTTTAAGAGATGGGGTAGACAGTGAGCTTAGTATCTACTGTAAGAGTTGCATAAGCAGGAAGAGTCAAGGCCTCACTGTGAGCACTACAGCCATCTCCCAAGACCAATTTACCTACTCCATTAACAATTTTCACTGTCTTCCTAATAGGATTTACTGCGCATTTCAACGTGAATTGCAAAGGTTGTGCAGTGGAGAAACACCAGTGGTTTTTCAGTTTCACAAAAACTGGACTGAACGAAGTTAAGATTTCTTTTCTGCAGAGCTTTGTAGCATTGTTTCTGTTAAGAAAAGAATCACTCTCACAAGAAGGAGTTGAAACATGGTAAACCGATCCCAAAGGTTCACAGATCACCAAGTCCTGGTGGTCCCTGCAACTGGTGAAATCTTGAAACAGCACATAATGGAGGCGGTCGTCCGTGAAAGCAAGGAAGTTAAACTGGTGAAGTACTCTCACGTAGACCTCCGTAGCAGGCACACTGTAAGGAAGTGAGGTGATCCTAAAGATGTCAAATACATCAGAAGGGTCACCTAACACCGATATTAGTAAATAAAAGCACACAGCTGACATGTAACCTCGAGGTACAACCTTGATGATATCTCGGTACAGTGCTAGATATTCTGGCCTCGCTGGGAAAAGTAGACCTGGCTCCTTGAGTGATATATTCCCTAATAACTCCAACAAGATTTCGTTAGGGACAATATCTAAACTCAGCCTAGCCTGAAGCATCTCTTGTATGCCCAACTTAATCCTAAAATGATCACCTATGATGTCAGACAGGGCGAGTTGAAGGTTAAACAACGCCTCATACACCTTTACTTCATTCTCCAACTCTAAGGTCTTCAGTGAATACAATCTTATGATACTGTAAGAAATGTTTGCAGCCTTCTGTATCTTCAACAGTGCTGCCTGCATGTGTGACACATTCCTTATTGTGCTATTCAGTACCTTGGAATGAACATTTAATACTGATCTTTCCTTCTCTGACATCGTCTCTAGGCTCCCTAATCTAGCATGAATGTCATCAACCTGTTGTTGAGTAGCTGTTCCAAACAAGACATTGGCAAATTGCCCCAATATGTCGATCTCACCTCTCTTAGAGCGACGACTCCATGGATGATCTGACATGAGATAGTCTATATAATTGCTCAAATCCTGATAACAAGCATCAAATTCAATTTGAAATGCATGCACAGTGTTCTGTAATGAGGCAACTAGAGCGCTGCCATTATTCATGTGGCCTACATTCCACAAAATGGCATCACTCAAGTCGCGAGCAACAAGTAGCGGTTGGAACAACTCCTCCTTATTTAGTACAAATGGAACTACAAGGTTATTTCCTGTGATCATCAAACGACCCGCAGGTGAAAACACCAATCCCAAGTTGGCAGGTGTCTCCTCTTGTGGTCCTATCGATTCACATTGGGATGGACTCACCCAAACCCAAGCAATCATCTGCAAGAGATTCGTAAAACTATAACCACAAGTTCACCTGACTATCGTTTATTCATTTAGTAAAAACTACATGTCTCCTGTGTCGTCCTCAGTCACTTCAGTCTGTGTTTCAGTCACACCAGGTGCCTGTGCTTGTGCAGTCTGATACTCTATAGGTCTGTCCATACACAACGGGTAGTCTGGGACACTAGAATGTGACCTCAAACTGTATCTGCAATGTGGTGGAGTGTGAGGTGAGGAGTGGTGTGGTGGGGGAGGTGAGGGAAGCGGTGTTTGGCCTTGACGCTCAGCCGTGGCTTGCTCCCGACCCGACCCGCACCCCGCGCACTCGCCGAGTTGCCAGTTGCATCATTGCCTATAGCTTGAATTACTTGTGGAGAAGGCAATCTAAAGTCAATTACAGGCCCTGGGATACATTCTTCCTCATTTATTTCCTCACCTTCATTTTCCCCTTTATCCCTAGTCTCCCGACCTTCATGAATAGAATAAGCCATTCTCGCATTACGATTCTGCTTCCTAGTAATACACTCCTCTGGGACAACTTTCACCCTGTCAGTGTGTAAAGTGGTTACTTTCCCCCCTTGTATTAGACGAACTTTGATGACAACATCATTTACTCGATCAATTACACGATAGGGTCCTGAAAACAAAGGTTGCAATTTCCTTGCCACCCCCCTGATAGGAACAGTCTTCACATAGATACGGTCCCCTACCAAAAGTGGTTTTATTACACATCGCTTCGCCCTTCTGTTCTCATTCTCTGTGCTCGCACGATCGAGAAAGTCCTGGCATCATTCGAAAGCCTTTGTTGCCATGGCGGCAAATAAATTAGGTATATCCTCAAGGTTGTACTTCAAAGATGGGTCTTGCACTACATGATAAGGCATCTGTGGATCTCTGAGAAACAACAAGAAGTGAGGAGAATCACGGATAGTCCGATTATATCCAGAGTTATAGGCCATCATAGCAATTGGTACCATTCTATGCCAATGAGTAGCGTTTTGTTCCACCATGGTACGGATTATTTGAATAATAGTACCATTTGCCCTTTCCACCAATCCATTAGAGGATGGGTGATAAGGAGTAATGCTCACATGTTTCATGTGCAACAAACGTGCCAATTCCTGAAACACTTTGTTAACAAATTCAGTACCCCGATCAGTGACTAATTGTTGTGGAGTTCCGTAAACACAAATGACTCGCTCCACAAACACCCTAGCCACCTCTTCGGCAGACTTAGACTTTAATGGTTCCGCGATAAGAAATTGAGTCATCGCATCAATGAAAGTTAAGACATAATAATGCCCTTCCTCTGGTCTATTTGGTGGACCAATCAAATCCATATGACACCTGACCCATGGTGCAGTGACATCAGGGAAACGGAGAAGCGGGCTTGGGGGGTTCCCCTTAATGCTTCGAACGTATACACTGGGTACACTGTTTGCAAAATTCCACGACATCCCTCTCCATCCGGGGCCAGTATGCAAACCGTCTCGCGCGAGTTAAAATAATCTTGGTTCCACCATGACCAGATAACGGGGTAAGCAATGAGCAAGCCTAAGTGCAGAGTGAACGCTATCTTCTGGGACTACAATTTGGAATACTTCCCCTATGCCAAATGACCGACTCTCCTTCTTATAGAGCAAACCGTCTGGCAACAAATGAAAGCAGTCCAATTTAGCTGGCAATTTTGGTACCTCTGTGGTCTCATTCCGCAAATAACCCTTTAATTTATCCCAAACTGGGTGTGAATCTTGTTGTCGCCTTATCTCAGTGACATCCCAATCTACTGTGTCTACTTCCACAGCACCTGAACTTACAAGTAGTCCAACTTCATCTTCATCATTAGACTGAGTCGTTCTCAAACAGGATAGAGCATCCGCTACAGTATTCTGCTGCCCTGGTAAATATTCAACCTTGATGTCATATTCGGCTACCTAAATTTGCCATCTTGCAATCCTCCCTGAAGCCGCATTTACATTAAACAACCAAGTAAGAGGTCAATGATCGGTCTGAATCAATATTTCATAACCCAAAATAAGTGGTCTGTTCACCTTCAAGCCGTAAACAATACTCAACGCTTCCTGCTCAATCGTAGCATAGTTCAACTCTGCTTTATTTAGAGCACGGCTGAAAAAAGTTAATGGCCGAAGGAACCCTTGATTGTCTTTCTGTTGCAAAACTCCGCCAATCGCCGTACCGCTGGTGTCCGTAATTAACACAAAAGGTCTATCAAAGCGAGGAAAAGCTAGCAATACATCTTCTGCTAACTTTCGCTTAAGTTCACAGAATGCGCGGTCTGCCTCCACATTCCACTCTAAGCTTTGTCGCGTGATCTTCACGTCTTTCTTCCCACGAGTAAGTTTCGTGAGTCGTGCCGCTATCTGGGAGAAATTTTCCACAAACCGGCGATAGTAATTTACCAACCCCAAGAAACTCTGGAGTTCTTTCAAAGTACTAGGAACCGCAATATCTTGGATTCCACAGATTTTCTCTGGCTGAGGGCGTAATCCCTCTCTTGTGATGACATGGCCTAAAAAGGATACTTCCTGTTTAAAGAATCTACACTTCGGCAATTTAATAGTTAGCTTTGCCCCTTCTAGACGTCCCAAGACCTCATCTAGGTTTTAAACATGAGCATCAAACGTCTTTCCGTAAATAATGATGTCATCCAAAAAAGTATGGGTTATCTTTCCCGTGCGACCGATCATGACTTCACTGATTATACGCTGGAAAGAAGCCGGCGCATCTCTTAATCGAAAAGGAAGGTTACAATATTCCCAGTGCCCTTCAGATGAGGAAAAAGCTGTGAGAGGCTTAGACTCCTCATCCAAAGATATCTGGTGATAACCCTGCTTTAAGTCTAGATTACTGAAGTACTTATTCTCACCTAACTGTTAAAGAATATGCTCAATATTGGGCAAAGGGTAAGGATCTGTAACTATCTGCTTATTTAAATGTCTAAAGTCTAAGCAGATCCGCAAACCACCATCCTTCTTAACTACTGGAACTAGTGGTGAAGAATAAGATGAACGAGAAGGTCTGATAATCCTCTGTTTACGTAAATCTTCAAGTTGCTTACGTACTTGATCATGCCACTTCGTTGGTATATGGTATGGCCTACGGTTCACTACCGGTCCATCCGCACATATGTGATGATAAAAGTATGGTGAAGTAGTAAGTGGGTCTTCGGGTAATGCAAACACATTTGGGTATGTCCTCATTAGCCTTTTTAATGCTTCATTTTCCCGGCTAGAAGGAATTGTCATCTGATCTACCTCCGTGTACAGTTTCCTGGGTCTATCCTCACTCATTACACTAGTGATCTGATCTCCCCCTTGACTCACTTGCTCCTCCCCCCACCTGACTTCTTCATAAGGGGATACAGTACCTACCCTAAATTCCCCATCTATAAGTATCCTGTCAGGGGGTAAATTCGCATACGCGACCGTGAAACATGTTCCTTCCCCAGTTGCCCCATTATCCACTGGACTTACAATGCCTGGCCACAACACTGCCGCAATCGAACTACCAGTGTTTGGCATAAACATTCTTACCTCCCACCCACTTAACGCTGTCTTTAACGTTATTGCTCCGTATGTGTAAGGTTCCAGAATGTCTGTCTCATTCATGACGCAATGACTTGTCACAAAATCCTCTTCCTCAGATGGAGGAACTGCTTCAGTTATCACAAAAGAAGGATTGAGCTCTAAGCGAGAAACACTCCCTCCCTCGGTCACCAAATCAAGTTCCTCTTCCCCGACCTTTATACATAGCGGGTTGGCAGTGATACTTAGGCTATGTGCAAATATGAAATCAACTCCCAAAATTATGGAAACGGCTGAGGGTAAGTCCCTCACTACCACAAATTCCTGATTATATTTTTATTACCTAATTCTACCTGGAAATTCACCAATCCCAATATGTCCATTGCATCACTGCTGGCAGACACCAAACCACCGCCTCGATAAGGTCGGAGATTAGTATCGGGCCCTGACGCAAATTCATAGGTCTGTTGGCTAATCAAAGATTTACAAGCTCCTGTGTCCAGAAGTATCTCACAATGTAAATTCCCACACATGCCTTTTACCACCACCAACTTCGCTACTTCATCACTTGTAGTGACAGTTACTAAGTTCCCCAGCCCGATTCTTCTGGCTTTTTTTTTTCTTCATCGGGTGACAGTCTTCTTCCAATTACACTGAGCTGTACTATGTGTAGTACTCTGGCATTCCCTACATCTAGCTACTGGCTGTCCGGGATTATCCACACGGACGCCGCAGTGCTCAGCTCTATATCCCGTCATGAAGCAACGAAAACATCTGATCCTTTTCCTCTGCTCCTGTGACAAATTATCATACTTCCCCCGTTGGAGTGGCCTGTCCGCACGACATCGTTTGGCGAAGTGCCCTGGCTTCCCACACCTACGGCAATCATTTTTGTCAGGTAAATTAGCACGGGAACTTGCACCGCGTGAACCCTGATGAGGTTCTAAGCCACACTGAACTGGCCCACTCGCACTCGTACGATTCCTCGCCCCAGTGTTCGGCTGAACATTTTGCCTTGGCGACGCACTCACATTGCCTGCACTCGGGTTCACACTAGCAATCGTTCCCTGTTTCTTTTCTTTCAATACATTGTCTTCTGACAGAGGCGAATTTGTCTTTTACGCCCACTTGACTACCTCCTTCGCTATCTCTACTGGGTTATTGTATCGGCTCTGAGGAATTTGTGCAACATATTGTTTAGGAAACATGTCCAAAAAATTATTGACAATAATAAGATTTACTGAATCCTGGAAACTTGCACGTACTCTGACAATCCTCTCCCCCAGACTCTGTAACCTGTAGAAGTAGTGAAGTGGAGTTTCCCCGGGGTTCCTCTTTGCCGTAAGTAACTCCCGGTGTAACATCTCTAGACTCTCTTCAGTATAGTACTGTTCCCGCACACCATCTTTGAACACATCCCAGTTCCCACCAGATTCCCGGATTAAAATCTCCATAATCTCTTGTGCAGGACCGAGTGAAAATGTCCTAGCCACTTCCATTCTCCCTTTCGTAGTCCACTTCGTATTATCATCGGTCCTCATCTCTGTCATGTAACCAGATCATAACATCTGGCTCCAATCGTTTTCCCGGATATTCCGTTGAGGAGCGAAATTTTGAACTACAAAAATATTTCATAGCCCCCAATTGTTGTATTGGATTCTTACTATTATCTGATATGGCCTGTGACAGCTGCTGTGACAACTGTGCAATATCTCGCCCCGTACTCCCCATAGTGGTTCCAACACTACCCGAAGCATTAGGATTAGGATTAGGTGGTGTATTCATTGTGTCTGAGTCTTCTGTGTCAGAATCGTTAAAAACAGAGTCAAAATCGTCAGAAACAGAGTCAAAATCGTCTGAATCAACTAATTCCTCAACTGGGTTTGGGTCGCCTTTCCAATCAGAGTCACTCATTTGCAGAAAAAATTAAAAGGAAAATTATTCACTATTCACTATTTCTTCCTTCCAGTTCCTTTAAGTTATTTCCTTTAATTACTCCCAACTCTGTTATTGGTCATAATTAAAATAACTATCCACAGCGCTGCTACCATTTGTCGCGCCCTCCCTGAATACAACAATGATATTTACCTCGGGAATATTATCCTCCCGTATTTATTACTTTGGTAGCGTGAAACAATAGGCACTGGCATGCGCGACTTCGATGTTCACTATTCATATATACTCAGAACTGGGAACTGGAAGAAATGAAAAATGATATGGCTTTTCTAGGCTTTAATTATCAAAAAGGTATATACAATATATTTACACACATAAAAATCATGAGGTATTTTTCCACCTCATTTCACTTCACATAAAAGTTCCGTGCTGGATACCGTTTATTACCCCCGCACTTAATCATCTACACTTAATTCACTTTATTACTAACACTATATTAATTAATTAAAGCACTCTTTTATTTCGGGCTTTAAAGTCAACCTTATATATTTCATCCTTTAAATACACACTAGTGCTGCTATAACTAAAGCACTCTCTTTTATTCACTTATTGAGATTATGTTACGCTGTTACATTAGTATCTTATCACTTAATACAAGAAACACATTTAAACATTAAAATCTTCTCTCCTTCCGTTTCTTTCTAAGTAACTAGGAGCCTCACTACAAGTCCCAATGACAAACAAATAGTAGCACTGTTCACAAGTTGTACCCACGATTACACTAGCCTGTACTCTTACTCACTGTCAATAGAAGTGCTCTCATGTCGCCCCTGGAACTCTACTTCATTCGGCTTCACAGTGACGTCTCACTGCCCCCGGGCTGCGCCTCCTTGTCACGATGTTACTCTGATCTCTGAATATTGCACTGCCCTCTCTACCCTGTCCTGGCCTCAAGGGTTGCCGATGTTCACCAACAGTTCACATGGTTGCGAGGTGGGTGATGGCCTCACCCACTCATCCACCACCCTCATCCACACGTCATCCGCGCGTCATCCACCGTAGAGGCTCGAGCAAATGCAGAAGTCAGCATGCTTCCCACGGTAGTAAATGCAGAGGTCAGCATGCGTTCCCATACTCTGTCTGACCTCCAACCCTAACACCACTCCTCTTACTCTCTTTCTCTCTCCTACTTTCTCTTCAGCTTTCTCTTGCTTTCTCTCAATCTTCCTTCCCTTACTCCACCTCCCTATACCTATTGTCCGCAGCTATATGTGGAGCTAACATCAGGCTCCCTGCTCTCTCTCTTCCGTCCTTGTTTCACCCTAAACTCACGTCCAGCAGGTGTACTCGTATCCACACCTGTTACAGCTGTGTGTCTGCTTACATCTGCCTGAGGAGAGACTTGTCGGCTTCCCGACAGGGTGGTTCATATGACTAAGGGAGGCGGGAGATTTGTACAGGTAGGGAGTATGATACAGGGGAAGAAGGGAGGGATTATGATACAGGGGATGGGAGGGAGGTAGTATGATACAGGGGTCGTAGGGACGACATGGCCATGTCAAGGGGAAGGAAAATTAGTGATATACATTGTTACAAGGGGAGGTATGTTGATATAAGATATACATAGAGTCATGTTGATATATGATACAAGGAGTAAATAGAGTATGCGTTCACGCATGTTTTTAGATCTATATAAGTACTGTAGATAACACTTGTGAAATAGGGTACACATGTCTTTTTTTTTGTTAGTTTCTAGTTGTCACACACTACTGTATCAAAGATATGTCAACATGTGCTGGTGGTGCTTTTTCTGTCCACAGTTTATGCAACTTATCAGGTGGCATAGGTAGTCACTGAATGGGAGGGCACTCAGTCTTGAGGAGGGCGTACTATGCCAGTAGCAAGTCTGATTTCCTGTAGTCTGCGTTCCATTTTCCGGACGCAACAGTGCACAGAGGACGAGGAAAAAAACTATAAAAGAGATGACCACAGGGGGAAACAACGGTTGGATGAACCCATGAATGGCTGAGGGCCAGAGAAAATTGATCCATAATGAAGTCACTGTCGTTGAGGAATGTTAGCATACGCATGTTGGGGGAGATAACGGTAATGTTAGTAGATGGCAGGTTGGAAGGCATGTCAATTGGTTGGAAGATGTCATAGGAGTGTTTACGGACTGATTGGTGATAGCGAGTGGCGTAAGTGATGACTGACTCTGACTTGACGGTACAATAGTCCGGTGCTTTGTAGAGACCACTAGCAGGCATGGAGCGGACTGCAGTACCAGGACACATGATGGTGACAGAGATGAGAACAGTGAAGCAGAAGTACTGGACGTGGTTGAGGTGAACATGGTGGACTGGGAGGACACGAGCTGGAACAAAGGAACAGGCCGAGTATATGGAATGGTTACGAACTAAAGCAGACTCACAGGGCGTAGCGCTGCTAGGGAAGATAGCAAAAAGGTGGGAAGCACAGAGACGAGAGGTAGGGGTGAGGGAAGAACACTGCTGGAGGTCGGTGGTAGAAAGGAATGCAACTGAAAGATGGTCATGGGGTAGGAGGAAATATTCTGAAGGAACAGAGACTTGCAATAAGGAGTTTTTGTACCGGAAGGGGAAGGGAATGATGTGGAAAAGGTTGAAGGTGATGTCAGAACGGACGATGAAGTATGTGTTGAGAAGAGTGGCCTCGAGAACTGGATAGTAATATTCGAGAGAGGAGTAGGGGAGTACTGGGGATAAACCGAAGGTAGAGTGAGCTCATTCTAATACAGAGCAGAGATCTGAGATAGGTACTAAGTCTGCAGTGACAAGTCCATTAATAGCATCGACTAGGATACGAACCAAGGTAGTGACCTGAGAAAGTAGAGAGTCAATGGCTAGTTGGAAATTATCCATGTTGAATTTGAGATAAAAGAACTGAGAAATAGCGTTGAGATTAGAGAGGTGTTGGTTTAAGATGTCGGTGAAGTTGTTCAGAGTGTAAGTTACGTCATTTAGATGGTTTGTAATCTTCTGTAACAGTGTGTTGGACTTTGATGACTCGGCGTTGAGATTCTAGGGTGGAAGCTAAATGAGCTAGGTCAGATTTGAAGCGGAAAGGTCACGGGCTGTAGTGACGCGAAACAATCCGCTTAGAATCTCACCTCCGAGGTCAAAGAGACCTCGTTTCACACGAGAACGACCTACAGGTGGCTGAATGGAGAATGTGTCATTGAGCTCAGTGCATTTACCAGATATGTATTGCAACTGCCAGGAAAGTGGGAGGAAAAGATGATATAAATACTGATTTGGATTGTGTTTCCCCATGAGGGCTGTGAGGTGGGTCTTGATTTTGTGGAGCTTGTGCACGTAGGCAGGCAGGGTGATGGCTACGTCAGCCAAGGGTGCAAGATCGTAGCGTAGGGAGACTACATCTTCTATGCATTACCTCACCTCCCGAGCCGACCAAGGCCCCGGGACATACTCCACCATCGTACTCACCCAACCCAGACCCTAGGAGGGTCAGCACTGCCAGCAGGTAGACCGCTAACATCATACCTAGAAGATTAGGTGAGAATTAATGGAAGAGTTCCTGGAGAGGTTGATGGGGGGGAACGCAGTTTGGATTGATAGTGATTGGTTGATGAATGAATAGGTGTAGGTGGAGAGGAAGGAGAGTGATGGATGGGTGGAGATGGGGTAGATTGAGGGATTTGTGGAGTAGGAGGGAGAGCAGTAGGTTGTGCAAGTGATTCTTCCAACACTAGGCCCCGTGGAGCACGTTTTAGATCGTGTGCATGGACCCACTTAGTGTCTGTAGTGGAGAGGTCTTAGATGTGGAACTTGTTGGCTTGTTTATTCAGTACGCGATGGGGGCCGGTAAATTTGTCATCCAATTTACAGGTACGCGTATGGGAATGAGTAAAGACTAGATCATCGGCGTTGATACTGATATGAGAGGTAGATTTATGTTGGCGTTGTATCATGTCCTCCTTAGATGAAGCAAGATTGGATGTTACATACTGAAGGATTGTTTGGAAGTTGGCCTATTTTACTTTGACAGAGTCATCCACGTCATAGATGGGGTCTGGCTTTGAGGATAACAGGGTGTATGGTAGGTGTTTGTCAAAACCAAAGAGGACAAAGAAGGGAGATTCGCCAATGGAAGCGTTGATGGAGCTATTGATTGAGGATGCCACTTGGGGAATCCAGTCATCCCATGTCGAACTATGGGAGCCTAGGTGTCTGAGGCACTCTAAGATTTTTCTATTGTGGCGCTCTACAAGGCCATTGGAAGCTGGATGGTTAGGTATGATATTGCATTTATTAATTTTAAAGCTGCGACAGATCTCCTCCAGGAGACTATTGTTGAACTCAGTACCGTTGTCAGTGAGGATGGTATGTGGTGTACTGAACGGGCAAATTACGTGATCTACGAAGGCACGTGCAACAATCTTCGCGGTCTTATCTGAGAGGGGAACGAGGACACAGTAGCGTGAGAAGTGGTCGACTGTTACAAACAAATACTCTGCGCCCAATTCTGTAAGAGGGAGTTTTAGATCGATGGACACTGTTTCCCATGGGCGTGACGGGATTGGATATTGTAATAGCTGTGCAGGTAAGCCGGTGGAACATTTGTCGTGGTGGCACGAGATGCAAGAGTCACAGTGCGCATTGATATTGCGATGCATGGTTGGCCAATAGTACTCGAGACGTGCTTGGCGCAAGCATTGGTCTTGACCTGGATGGGATGCGTGAGGTGTATCATGAACGATGTGAAGGACCGCAGATATCAGGTCAGTAGGGACAATGAGTTGGTGTACTTCTCTGTTGGGCAAATCCTTTCCTGTAAGGAATGTTTTTCTGTGTAAGAGACTATATTTTAGTATGAACTCATCTAGTGGTACAGGTAAGATCAAGGCATCTTCTGATTCAGGGAAATAAACTACTTGGGACCACATGGAATCTTTGCGCTGAGAGTTTTGAACATCCTCTGATGTTAAGGTTGTGCTGTCAGTGACCTTGGGCTGCAGGGACGTGACAGGTGCGGCTACATGACGTGAGAGGGCGTCTGCAACTACATTCGATTTTCCTGGGACATACTGAAAAGTGGGATTGAAGTTCTGGATGGTGACGGACCATCTAGCTAACCTACCGGTGAGGTTGCGTCCCTTAAACAAATCAGATAGAGGAAGGTGGTCTGTCTGGATATGCACTGGATAACAATATACTATGTCTCTGAAATGTTTCAAGGACCAGACAACTGCTAAAGCTTCTAAATCGGTGACACTGTAATTACGTTCATCGGTGGTAAGTGCGCGACTAGCATACGCTATTACACGCTTCCTGGATGCTTGATCTAGTTGCATCAGAACTGCACCAAGTCCTGCGCCTGAGGCGTCTGTGCATTGAAGAAAGTGTTTGGTATAATCAGGGAATGCTAAAATTGGGGCATTGACAAGAGCTGTCTTTAGCGCTTGGAAAGCCTGGGACTGATCGTTAGTCCATACAAAGGATACATTCTTTCTTAGTAAGTGGGTTAGAGGAGCTGGGATCTTTGCATAGTCTTTAATGAATCTGCGATAGTAACCACTTAGGCCTAGGAAACTTCTGACAGCATCGGTTGTGTCAGGTTCTGGGAAATTGATGATCACCTTAGTTTTGTCGTCATTAGTATGAATACCTTGTGCATTGACAACGTGGCCTAGAAAGTTGATTTTCTTTCTCAGGAAGTCACATTTACTGAGGTTGATTTTCAGGCCTGCTAGCTGTAGGCGTTCAAATACTTGTTGTAGTTTGGCAAAATGGTCAGGGACTGATTTACTTACAACAATGATGTCATCTAGGTAAGCAAAAAGAGAGTGGCCCATCATGCCACTAAAGACCGAATGGATAAGTCGCATGAATACTGAAGGAGCATTTCTCAAACCAAAAGGAAGTCTCTTAAACTGAAAATGTCCGGAAGGAGTACTGAAGGCTGTAATTGGGCAAGAGGATTCTTCCATTTCGACCTGCCAGTAACCTCTGAGGAGGTCTAGGGATGAGAAGACTACATTATTTTCACCTAGTGCTCCTAGCAAATCTGTGAGGACAGGTAACGGGAAACGGTCTGGAACGGTTACGGAGTTTACTTTATGGTGGTCCACTACTTGTCTAAAGTTGCCGTCCTTCTTTGGGACTAAGAAAAGATGACTATTCCATGGACTGACGGAGGGTTCGATAATGTCCTGAACTAACATTTGCTGTACCATCTGATCTGTCTGTTTTCTCAAGCTG
>JAGKTI010025653.1:0-10187 GCA_018397915.1 Birgus latro
CTCTTCTCCACTTCCTCTTCCTCGGTCTCCCTCTCCCTCTCCTCCACCTCCTCTTCCTCAGGCTCCCCACTCAGCCATGTTCCCTTCAATAGGTTATACAGGCCTGGATGAGGAAAGTGAGGTCGATTCCACTCACAGCCCCATCGACCTCTCTACCCGCTCCACCTCCACCCTCCCCCTCCCTCCACAGCACCTCCTCCCCCCTTCTTCCCCTCTCTCTACCCCCCTCGACCTATCCACCTCGTCTCTCTCCACCCTTCCCGTCCCTCCACCTCACCACCCCGCCTCCACCCTCACTTCCGCCTTCTCTACCCATTCCTCCAACTTCGATCTCTCCAATCCTCCCCATTCCACCCATCACCTCTATACTCCTACCCCTCTCTCCCCCTTTCCCCTCTCCCCTCCTTCTCTTTCCTCCCTCCCCCTCTCCTCTCCCCTCTCCACCTCTGCACATCTCTCCACCTCTTCCCCAAGTGAAACCTGGGAGGCAGGCAGCAGTGAGATGTGGGATGAAGGCTTCAGCAGAAACTTGGAAGCAGGCAGCAGTGAAATGTGGGATGCAGGCAAAAGTAGTAGAAACCTTTGGGAAGGAGAGAGCAGCAGCAGCAACATGGAGTCGGAGGACAATGACTCTTGGAAGGCAGGCAGCAGTGAAATGTGGGACGCAGGCAACAGCAGGAACTCTGAAGCAAGCAGGAATGAAACGTGGGATGCAGGCTGTAGCAGGGACTTGGAAGCAGGCAGCAATGAAACCTGGGACGTAGGCAGAAGTGGAAGGGGCTTGACGATGGAAGGCCGTAGCATATGCCAGACGGGCCCTGAGGAAGCAGACCCCAGGTGGACCAGCACAGGGAGGACCAGGTCTGATGAAGCCCCTTTCAGAGACCAAGTGAAGCACCGGCCCAAAGTGAAGCTGTACCAGTGGCCTCCCCAGCGGGACCCCGACCTGGAGAGGAAGAGACTGAGGGCCGTGAAGCAGCACCGCATGAGGCAGAAAGAGGAGCAGGAGGTGAAACAGCTGCGGCGGATCCTGGAAGACACCAATCAGGAAGTGGCAGGGCTGAGAGAGCAGGTAACGTGTTTGTAAGCGGCTGAAGTTTTGCATGACGTTTGGAGAGTGAGAGACTGACTAGAAGAGTGCATGTGACTGAGGGGGGGAGGAGAATTTGTATTATGCTGTTGTGGAGATGATGAAGAGTGAGAGACTGACCAGAAGAGTGTATGTGACTGAGCTGGAGGGAAAGATGGGGAGACCAAAGATTTGACAGAGGCTTGGAGTTGAGATGTATGAGAGAGGAGAAGCCCAAGGATGAGATGGAGGGATGGAACTGAGAGATATATGAGAGAGGGGAGACCAGAGATGAGATAGAGAGTTGGAGCGAAAAGATCCGTGAGAGAGGAGGAGACCAAGCGATGGAGATGGAGGGACGCAGTGGAGATACATGAGAGAGGGGAATGAGTTGAAGGGAGGGTATCTAAATAGCAGAAGACAAGGCGACATGGCGATTTGTTTGTGGCCACCCTTTACGGGATTAAGGCGCCTGACTGTAGACAGACATAATTTTGTCAGACTCATGTTTACAGTATTTATAGGTTCATTTTAATGATGTAGAGGGATGCCTTCAGGTGGTGGCACTGATATAACCGCTGAGCACCACTGCCAGGTTATGCAACTCCCTCAGCTGCCTCCTTTTCACTGAAAGGAGGACGGTGGACTGCAGGAGGAGGGCAGTTTCAGCCTGCAGTCCACCAGGATGTGGTCTTGAGTTTGTTCGTGTATCTGATCCCTAATAAATTCCTTTCCCGCAGGTGTTAAAGCGTCGTCAGATGGTGGACACCCTTCAGAATGTTCTGGCCGGCATGAAATCACACAGCGACACTCCACAACGCCAGTTTAAATAGTGGTCTAGTGGGTCCAGGCGCTCCAGTAGGATGTAGTTTTTAAGGGTTTTCGTCAAGGGGTTGGTTGGTTTAATTTCTTACACAAAAGACCCCACAACGCCAGTGTAAACAGTGGTCTGCTGGGTCCAGGCGCTCAATGTGGATGGGCCCATAAGGGTTTAACTCCAAGGATGGCTGGTGTTTATTGCTCACTTAATGTTACTTAGCGGCAAATGAGGCGGGTCATCCTCTCCTTCAGATATTAGGACCGAATAGCCTAGCCCCGGGCCCCTACTTTCATGATTGAGACAAATAAGGATTGGGTGGTAAGCTGATGGATAGAACACGAGAAACTGAACTCGTGTGGTGTCAGTTGTGTAATAAATTCGATGAGGTAGTTAGTCATGACTTTATTAGTGACAGTACACTCTGCAAAAATATTGTATGGGAAGAAAAACAACAACACTGTAAATCAGCAGTGTAGAGGGCAGTATTATAAATTATTTAAGTGTCATTATAAGTATGTTTCAACTGTGTGGAATTAGTATTATTATTTATGGTTGATATATTGTTCTTGGAATCTCAGTGTAAAAAAAATTATACATAGTTTTTACTGTGTGATGTTAGTTGTATTAAATGACGGCAGAGATTATGCATGATGGTGTCTTTAGGGGGAATACACCTTGCAAACTGTCCTACATTGAACAAAACAGTTTAGAAACAGTTTAGATTAACAGTTTAGAAAGCAGTGTTATAAATTATGCAAGTACTGCTGTAAAAATTAATCAAACTGTTGGATGTTTGTTATGGTTTATGCTCCTTTGGATGACGACTTTTGAGGCTTTAGGAGGAGTACACCCTGCAAAATGTGATATATTGGAAGAAAAACAAACTCCCTGTATCAGCAGTTTAGAAGGTCGTACTATGAGTAAACGTAAGTACTGTTATAAGTAAAATTAATGTAAGCGGACCCATTTTTCTTTTATACTTGATGGGATGATGTATTATGGTGTCATGAAAGGGAGTACACCCTGCAAAGTATCATGTAATGGCAGGAAAAAGCACGAAATTCCGGATCAGCCATTTGTAAAAGTGTTAGTAGTAACTTTAATATCATTATAAGAAACTTTAAAGTGTGTGATGCTGCAGTGTGTTTGTTTTAACCTGCCAAACATCGCTAACCCCTCTCAGCGCGGTTTATGGCCAAATGTAGCAAGATTGGAAGTACTGGTAGAATTTGCAGGGTTAATAATGTTTTTTTAATAAATTAGTAGTAGTAGTAGGACTGGCAGTAACAGTAGTAGTAGTGATGTATTAGTAAGAATAAATAATAATAATAATAATGATAAATGACCCCGTAGCAGTGAGGGGCCATTTCCGTTGAGGTTATTAAAACTTTCTGCAGCAAGAATTAAACAATCAAACAAACAAAAATAAATAAAGAAAATGTGTAAATTAATAAAGCAAAACAAATAAAGTCTAATAAATAAGAAATAAGTAAATAAATAAAAAGGACGTGGTCGTGGAGGAGTGCTTAAGATGGACAGTAAAAATTTTCCTAGTTTACGGTATCTTATCTTTGCTTACAAGTCCTCATCCGTGAGAGAGAGAGAGAGAGAGAGAGAGAGAGAGAGAGAGAGAGCAGCCTCCTCATTACTCTCTCACATTTTCTTTATCCATTTCACCTGCCAAAAACCCCTAACCGTTACTTCAGCTCAAATGGTAACCAAGAGTCAGGATGAAGGGCCGATTTGACTTGTAAACCAAGGAGATTCATCCCTACCTCATAACTAACACATCGAAATTCATGCACCCAGTCCCACCAGGTGAAAAATAAACCCACTAGGATGGATAATTTGAACTACACTCCTTTCACCTTAAACTGGCCCAGATTTTCGTTCCTTTGGTAGCGTATTTTCACCTAGACAAGGCCCTGCATCCCTTCCATACCACTTCCCCGTGACTAGCGCCCTATTCAAGTATTACTCTGGTTCATCTCAGCATTGAAGATGGAGAGATGTCGATTTTAGGTCAAGTTAAAGTGAAAAGGGTATAGTAGTAGTAGTAACAACGCTACTACTACTACTACTTATAATAATAATAAAAATAATAATAAAAATAATAACTAATGTCAAGGAGGCAGTATTATATTATTAACTAATTTACGATTATTTGTGCCCTTCTGATTAGGTAATAGTTGTGTAGTAGTGGTAGTAGTAGTAGTAGTAGTAGTGGTGATGGTGGTAGTAGTAGTAGTAGTAGTAGATGTTGTTAGAGCCACAGGTGTATGTGAAACGTGATCCCAGTGTACTACAGGCTGGTTATCCTTCTCTTGCAGTCCACCATCCTTCTTTCCGAGGATAAGGGAAGGAACTCAGGGACATTTATCCTACCGGGCAGTGAAGCTGCACTGTTATATCGGTGCCACCACATGAAGGAATCCCTCTCCAGCCCCATTTTTTTAACGGGACGTGTAACAACAACAACAACAACAACAACATTAATAATAATAATAATAATAATAATAATCTATCTATATACCTAGGCTGCTTCCCCCAAGGAAAGGGATGTAGCCAAGGCAGGACGACACTCCCAATTAACTCATCCACTCAAACACATACATTCGCATCTTAACCCCAAAAGGGAGACGGGACAGATCCTCACCGCACCACACTGCACGAGGGTCAACTGCGCAGTGCAATCAGTGACATCCGCAGCAGGGCCCGACACCAGAGCTGGTTTACCCCTGCCACATCATAATATATTCATCCCCTTACCCGCACCTGACCTGATCAGCTAATCAAACTGATAATAGTAATAGTAGTAGTAATTGGTGTTGTTGTTATAGTAGTAGCAGTAGTAGTAGCCCAGTACTAATAATGATAATAATACAAATGGCATGCGTGCTTTCGTTGCACCATTCCCTTTGAGATTTATTTTGTATATCACACTTGACCACTGTCTTGCATGAGTTTATACAGTACATTTATCAACACAGTTCGCATCAGTAACGTGCCAGATGATATTCGGTTGTAGCCTAATGTGAAGAACAAATCACTAAGGAAGAGGTGTTACAGAATCTCCAAATCCTCAAGGAATATCCCTTTAAATTCATTGTTTAACCCCTGCCGAAGAAGGGACGTGAAAGTAGCGAAGGAAACTGGGAAGTCGGGCGAAAAAGTTGTGCAATTTTAGCTTAGCCTGAAGGCTTTTGTACCCCTAGGCGCGTCGGTCAGAGTTCAGGTAGGTGGGGGTGGTATGCAGGGGGGACATGGAGAGGGGGAGGCATGCTGGCTGGGGGTGAGGGGCAAGGAGGAGGAAGAATGGAGGGAAGATGGGGGTAGGTAGGGAGGAAGGCAACACCACTGAAGATGCCATAGCCCGTACTTGTGTGCCCTTCGTTTTATAACGTCCTAGTCCATTTTCATTCTTCTGTTTCACATTATCCAGGGAAACTATATATACTTTGAGCATACATGTATAATTATTTTCATTCTCAGGCGACATTTATGCCTATTTTGTACTTTATTATCGAAAGAATCGTAATTATCGTGCACCGTTTCCTTCCGAGGTCTCAGGCAGGGTAACATCAAGTTGCCAATTTAGCATTCTTCATGCTAGATGTAAGACATTCTCAATTTCATTTAGCGAGAAATATTAATATATATCAATAAAGAATCTAGCATCATTCAAGAGATTTTTATAACATATAAATGATATCATAGACATGCATCCTTTATTCAGTGATTATTTGTATTTTTCGTTGGACATGACGATATTCTAGCGGTTTTGGAAATAAAGTTTACCTCAGCTGGTGAAGGCTGCGTGGCAACACTGAAGCTGGGTTGGGTTCCAGAGCTCATCCAGCATCTCCTACTCTCCAATGTCCGCGTGAGGTGTTATTGAGATTTAGTGCATCGTTGAAGACAAGATGTTGAAACTTGAGTGGACAGCCGAGTGCGGTAAATGTTGGGAGTGAAGCATGTGAAACCCAAAGAGTGCAAGAGGAGCGTGAAGTGTACCTAGAGTGAAAACAAAGGAGAGGCTCTTGTCTCACGTGTGCAGGATTGTTTGTTTACAGTTTTATTTTCACTCCTACATCCATCAGATAGTGCACAGGCAAATATGAGTGACTAACAGAGTGAAAGATACGATCAGGCAAGACGATAACACAGTAACTGCCATGGAGAATAGTTTACGGTAAAAATTAGTTGAGAGTTTTTATAATTATCTCCAAGCTCGCCCATCTGTCATGTCGATGTTGATGTAGAGAGTGTTGATGTTAATTCGTGGTGGTGGGGCTTCTGATGCTGCTGAGGGCCTGTACCGAGTCTTTGAATAAGGTAAGAGCAACAGGTGTCTTGTCTAGTTAAGTTGCCATTGAGTGGAATTACATCCATTTGTTCATGCTTTCATACGTGACCCTGCCCATGATTCTTATTTTGGTATCTAGGTGAAAATCTAGGAGATTTCTCAGTCAGCTTATAATACAGTTTTTCTTTTAGCAGTTACCTTGCTATTAAAATTATAAGTTTTAAAGGTTATTAAATGAGGTTATTAATTACAGAATCTCACGGTGAAGAGAATGAACGTGGCTTATTTAAATGGTTATACTTTAGATCCCAATAGGTTCATTTTTGCTCTCTGGATTCCGCCCCACCCCATCCTTAAATGGAAAAATATGATGATAATAATAATAATGATAATTTTTACACGTCAGTCAAGCGTAACGGGACCTAGCCTAACCATGAAAGTAATATGTCGGTCCTAACCGTATAATTCCTGCAGAGGTTGAATATCATACCAGTTACACTATGATAAAACTTATTCCTCTTCATTAGCTGTTAAACGTCGGGGAATGGGAGCTGTTCTAGATTTTATCCTGTTATTGATATCTGTCAGTCTATCTAACGTACCTATCTGTCCATCTACCTACTTATCTGTCTGTCTCTCGGTCAGTCAGTCTATATATCTATCTATTTCTAATTCTATCCATTACCAGACGCCTTAATCCCATTAGAGATGACCACAAATAACCTCGATGGTCACCCAGTCCTCTATCTTGTTGCCCTCCCTCCATCAGTACAGTTCATGCCCCCCCTTTCCTGTATCTGTTCATCCCTTCATCTCATCCTTGGTCTCCCCCCCCTCCTTTTCTCTTGCTCCACCTCGCTCACATACACTTCTAGTCAGTCTCATAATTCAGTAGGAATAAATAGGTCTCCACACCAAAGTTTGGAGACCATACCGTATTCCCGTAGTTTCTTCCAAACACTTTTCAGTTGGTATCATTCCTTTATTTTTTCACCAATTCGCTTCAAATGCTGCATAATTGTTCCCCAAGACACGCATTTTCATTTTTTTTTTTTTTTTCTCATTCAATACAAGTTGTAACACGGGAACATTGTCACTGAAGGCAAAGCCAAGACTTAATAGTTTAGTTAGTCACAATCTTGATACATTTTCTTTTATTGCATGCATGAAAGAAAATGTACTTTGAAGGCAAACGTATTAATTTATTAAGCGTACTGGAAAGTGGAGGAATGAAACTTTTGTTGTTGCTTTTTGTTTTCTTACTTTACACTTTGATAGGACACATGAATCGCAGGGAGAGAGAGAGAGAGGTTGCGTGTGTCTTACTGGGCATGCTGTTAATAGTTCCAGCGCCTGCTTTAGCACTCTCTCCCTCCTAAGTTTGTGGAATATGTCAAATATGTCAAGGTCTGGTCCAGCACCTTGGGAGTGGAGGGGTGTGATTCCTGTTGTCGCTTTCTTTCATCTCCCAGAATTCCCCAACCCCTTTCAGCTCGGTTGATGGCCAAAAACAGTTAGACTGGAGGACAAATTTGAATAGTAACCGAGGAGACTCTTCCTTGCCTTAGCGAAGACTTATCGAATTTCATGCAGTCACGAGTTTAGAATTCAAGCTGCGAGTTGCTCAGTTCCCTCAAATGAAAATAAACCAAATATTCAGAATTTCTAATAAATAGGTTCAAGCAGTAAAAAATAAAACTATAGCTAGATCACTTTTATTTCACGTGTTTTAATCATATTTGGGTACATAGGCAAGTGCAAGTGTAGTAAGGTATTGCATTGTTCTTTTATTATAAGTAAGCACGGGTTTGCCGCAAGTAAGTGTGTGCACCCCCCCAAAAAAAATAATAATAATAATAATAATATAATAAAATAAAATAAAAATGTCCCTGTATATGTTGGTTTGTGCATATAATAAAGGTGGAGCCAACATTTCGAAAGTCTGGGTAACGTTGTAATAATTAATTCTTTATCACAAGGTGTGCGTCGTGATAGTGTCCTGCCTCATCCTATCCCCCAAGTGCGAGTTAGGGGTTGCTTGATTATGACTGATTACGTTAAACAGATCATAGCAGCGTAACAACAGAGGTACATGGGTAAAAGCAAAACGGTGATGATGATGGTGATGATCAGAGGAACTGTGTAGCCTGCTTCACTGGGCATGTTGTGTAGTTGTTCTGGTTTTGTGATGTGTATTTCCTTGTTCCTGAATCTTGCCTTATTTAAGGTGGGAATTAAAGTTGGGATGATGATGTTGATGATGGTTATTATGGTGATGAAGGTGTGGACAGTGTCACTATAGGCATTTTCCTTAGTGAGTCTGTTTTCTCTGAATCTTACCTCACTTCGTCTCGCAAGTGGAAATTAGGAATTGAATGGTGATGATGATCTGTTTCACGGCATGCTATGTGCTATTCTCCTGCATTTGTAATTTTCTTTGTTTCTGGCCCCTCATCTCTTAGGTGGTAATTAAGATTAGGATATTGATGATGATGATGGTACCCCCCACCAAAGTATGGTGATGTTACCCCCGTACCTGGGTATAGCTCCCATCTGGGCGTTGTGTTAACCTCACCTGGGTGTAGCCCCCACCTGGGTGTGACCCCTCACCCAGGTGTGTGGGTGTAGTTTAACCCCACCTGGGGATCAACCCCTGGGAAGATCCATTTCTCTAGGAAAACTAAATCTCCGCTCTCAAATGACCGTCTGTTTCAGAAATAGTACTACATGGTATTGATGCAGCTAAATAGGGAAGTCAAAACTATTAATATGGAGTGTAATAGAAACTTGTAGGTTAAATTTTAAATACCTCGCCACCAGCAGGGACGTCAGCGAGGAAAGCCAGTTCTAAATACAGGTACCCGTGCTAGATTTCGCGCAACATTAGTCAAATTTTTCAAGGCATTGCAGTAGTCGACATCGTTAATATAATTCATTATTTTTTCATTATTGCACACACTACCAGTACAATGAATGTATGAAAATGTATTGGAGGAAGACAGGCATTTTTGTAATACAGGATAAACTGAAGACCTATTAAATGATTACTGGATTAAAACAGAGGTCTGCCGCACTGTTGAAGAAACAGAAAAGGACAGTACTGTGGCTCTACATCCATTTCATTGCACTTCTTCGTGACTAGCATCGTATTCAAGTGTTAATGTACCGGTACTGTTTCATCTCAGCATTCGAAATGGAGAGGTGGCAGCTTTAGCTCAAATGGGAGTGGAAAGAATTTAGTCTCACATTCAATAATTAATTCAGCATTTAAGGAGAGATCGCATTTTTAAGCCAAGTTAAAGTGAACGGAGTGTGAAAATGTGACACCTATGATTTGCGTGTGTGTGTGTGTGTGTGTGTGTGTCCTTAAATGATTGGACCATTTGACCTTCATGCCAGAGATAAGGTCATTTGAGTGGGAGTTCCGTTTATTATTCTCTCTCTCTCTCTCTCTCTCTCTCTCTCTCTCTCTCTCTCTCTCTCTCTCTCTCTCTCTCAAACACTCCTCTTACACTTCGATTTCTTATGTGTTGCAGGGACGGCTCAGTCAGCGTTACCAATGTCTACCATGCATCATTTCAGCGTTACTAATGTCCACCTTGCATCGCATCACTTATTCGTTTCCTACACCCACTTCCACACCCACACCAGCAGACTGAGCCGTCCCCTCAACACACAAGATACCACAAGACCTTGAATTTGGCTCTGTTGTACTTTTTTTTTTTTTTAAGGAACGGTTTGCGGGCTCCTGGTCTTTGGTTCCTTCTTCCTTGCATTAAAAAAAAAAAAAAAGTGAATATCTAGTGCAGCGCTATTTACAAACCACCCTGTGTATGTATTGTAATTCCCGCCAGACGATTTTATCCAGCTTAGGAGAGAGTTGGTAGTGAGGGGGTTAGATTGGGTGTTGGGAATGTATTTGTGGAGTAGAAGTGGAGGGGTTTGTGTGTGTGTGTGTGTGTGTGTGTGTGTGTGTGTGTGTGTGTGTGTGT